>SKCR01030691.1:0-113873 GCA_019454045.1 Zanthoxylum bungeanum | reverse complement strand
AATACCCAAACTATGCATGAATCTACGACTGTATAACTGCAGCTGGTACCCATCTCTTTCAATCTTAAGTAGCTAAGAGCTGGAATCTGAGGCACATAGGCTGGAATTGAACCTGCAATCATAATGAAACTGTGGGGGGTCAGATCTTTTGAAAGACCTGGTGAGTGAACGTTAAAATAAAACAAAAGTAAAACATTTAAATGTACGATAAAATAAGTATGTAAAGAAAATATCATTTAATCTCGAAAACGTGATAAACTGGAATACGTGCTATAAAATATATACTTATAAGACTTGTTGTCCTGAAAGAAAAGCTCACTAGCGTCATGGCATTGGGGCGTGAAACCTACCGAGCGGGACCTAGCACCGCGTAGACAATGGAAGTTGAATATTGAACATGTTATTGGGTCTTATGGGGGTGATCAGTGCACCATTAAGCAAACTGAGCAAATAAACGCTAAAGCTGAGGGGACAGCACACACTGGCGGTTTGAAAACACTTATAATACTATCATTTTAAAATTATCCTCAATCTAAATCACATATCTAAAAGTTCTGGAATCATAATCATAAAACATGTTGACTTTATAAGCATAATGTGGAAACATGTAAATCTGTCATAAGCTGCTACCTTAGAAACATGTCTATCTAAAACATGCTTTTATAAAATAAAGTTAACATAAGCATAAAACTGTGTCCTGAAACATGAAACATAAATCTTGAAAACACATTCGAAAACATAAAAGAAAATTACCATTCAATCACAGATTTTGAAACTAACTGGCACTACTTCACGATGTCGAAGAAAGTCATGGTTCTTGCCATAATCTATAATCGATAAACTTTATTAGAATATAAATTGCGAGATATGCTTTCAATCAATAAATAAAAAATACAATGCATCAATACTTGACTTTGCTGAGTTACTAACATATAAGCATGATCTAAGAATTTTTTTTACAACGTTTGTTCAAGGTCTTGTAAGCTAACTCGCTAAAACTCACATTATGACCTATGGCTGGAAAATTCACTGCACCTCGACTAAATTTGAAAACTGCATTTAATTGGGAATGAATCAGGGGCTGAAATTTTGATATAATGTTCTTCTATATGTCTAGTTTATGTCGGCTTTTGCGGATCTCAATTGTGATTCCTAGAACTCAAATTATAAGCCATTCTTTGTGTTGGACAATTATGACCCATATCGTCACTATTTGTATAGATCATGGTGTTGTTGTACAAATTAACTATGTGACAAATGAGATTGCACTCTTATCATTTGTGATTAGATCACCTAGATGTATAAATGATGAGAGGTCTTTGTGATTTGTTCCTAGATTAAGAATGATATGAGACAGTATCAGTCCACGAAGGATAAATCATTAAATATCCCTAGTCAGAGTATTATCTAGATTGGACATCGATAAATACGTAAAAGACTAGTATTACACTTGAGCGCGTTGTGAGGGCACAACGACATAGTTCTCATATATTTGGGTCTAGGATACTCATGCAAGTGTAATAGGAGGTTGTGTTTTACCGATGGTACGGGAAACAGCTTCGCTCTGGATAGACCCCCTCGGAATTACATTGGTAGTATGACTATGTGTCTATGGAAGTCCGAATCAGGGTAGGTGTATTTGGTCTAAACCTGAGACTTGTACCGCTAATACTTGCGACAATCAATATACTTTGGTTGCGGTCGTCCAATGCTTTAATAGGTTCTGTGTACGCCAATGCTGGGTATATTGAGAATCGTAGTGTGTTGGGTGTGATGTCAAGACGGAAGTGGCACTCCAGTCATATGGAGATGATGGTCACGTAGGATACGGGACTGGTTCTCTTAAATACTGCAGCTATCGGGATAAAATGACAAGGTCATGTTTATCCGATTATAGAGACTAGTTACCAGACATCCGACATGTGCTTCATACGGGGCAGACACAATTCCAGCCCCAGGCCTAGCACGTGATCATCCGATACTGGACAGAAATACGCAATACTACGTATACTACGCCTGATATAGATCATTTATTCCTGTAAGGATATTTCTGGAGAATTGGGTAGGCATGGTGCTTTGCTAGAAGCCAACCTTGTCTTGTAAATCGGTATAAACGTATTACTTGGTACTTACGTGTTCGGATAGTCCGACGACCGAATTTATTGCCAACATATCCGGGGATCTCATTGGTCGCTTCCCGAAGATTCACCGATGACGTATGACTCGCACTCTAAATTAATCTGGGATTAATTAGAAGAGAGAGAAAATTAATCTGGGATTAATTGCGGAGATATTTTATCTGGGATAAAATATCATTTAAAGAGAGATAACGATTAATTTGGAATTAATCGATTAATTAATATATTTGATATATTAAATGAAATTGGATTTCGACGCGGAATTAAAATTAGATTTTAATTCGGGCGAACGAGTGAATTTAGAATTAATTCGTTTGCGATGTGAATAGTGATTTCGCTAAGCGTAATCGTTTAATTACGACGCAACATAAAATTCGTTAATTTGGAATTAGCGAACCCGAGCCCGGGATTATTTGCGAGCGCATTCGTATTTCGAATTCGAGCGCGCACACAAGTCAAATCAAGCGTCAAATCGCTAGTCGCAACTAGCGTCACATCATTCGTCAATCAAGTGATGGATGTCTTTCACTTTGAGTGATTGACGCAAGTCACTATTCATGATTGATGGATTGATGTGAGTTGATGTTGGTGGTTGGTGCCATTATGGCTTGACTTTTTGAAAGCCAAATTCATGGCAAATGAATTTGAAATTCAAATTGGGGTATTAGATACACAAATTTGAAGCCAACCAAACATAACTCTCTCTTTCTCTCATCTCTCTCTCACACGCCCAAGGAGGCAAATTAGCTCAATGGTTTCTGCCAAAACCGTGAGTTGGGAAGCAAGAGTGTGTGGTTTTTGTGGCAAAAATCACAAGGGCTAGCACTCCGAGAGACATGCGAAGGTGATAGGGAAGTCCACACATGAGCCGGGAATCGTTCGACGAAGCTTGGAGCTTGATGAATGACCAAAACCGAGCCAAAAATAGTGAGCTGTGAACTGCCACTACCGAATGCACAAGGAGCAGAATTTGGAGTTTTGTTCGTCAAAGCGTCGCTCAACCGATCGATGTGAGTATTTCGCAACTTCGTTGATTTGTATTCGCACATATTTCATGCTTATTATTGATCTTGGGACCTTAATAGAAACCAACAATGACATCTAGAGCAAGGTTTGAGCATGAAATTGATTTAGGGTTAAAATTTAGGTAAAATGTTTTCAAGCATGATTTGGTTGAATTGGATGATTGAGTATGCTTAAAACATGTTGAATTGAAGTTTGATTGGAATCAATTTTCATGAAATTGGATTGGATCAATTTTTTGCCCAAAATTTGGTGTTGGCCGAATACAACTAGCCCTAAATGTCTTGGTGATTTTTTTATTTTTGATCATAGGATGACTTGAATCAATTGGGAATGTTGATTTAATATTGATTGTGGATTCAATTGGATTGAAATCAAAATCGGTTTAAAATTCCCTATGATTGCCGAGAGTTATAAGCATGTAATTGGGTTTGATTTTAATCAAAATATGTTGGACATGTGATGATGAAAATCAGCATGATTAATTGTATAAATTGATGTTTTAGAAATGTTAATTTGGGTGATTAATCATGATATACACTTTAGGTTAATTAAATGTGAAATTGGATTTTTTGTATTTAATTAATTGGGCCTTAAAATTGGATTTGGGCTTTAATGTTGTAAATGGGCTTATTGGGCTTTGTTGTACAAAGTTGGGTTTAGGCAAAATTAGTTGGATCCAATTAGGCCCAAAACCGCCTCCATAAAGCCCAAATGCGACTTAATGGACCTTTAAGTTTAATTGGGCCTAATGGGCCAAAATTGATTTATGGGCTTATGGGGTAACTTCCGGATTGGATTTTGGTTATTTGGTTTGACCCGAGTTGACCAAAAGTCAACGCCTTAAGAAATTAATTAAAAGCACATTGGACTTTATTAAATTAATGTTGGACGTTAATCGGGCTTTGAGACCCGTTGCGATTAAATTTGGAATTTAAGTCATAAAAGTTCATTATTAAAGTGTAGTATTTAATTTGGAATTAAATATGCGAATTAGAATTGAATGCATATTACATTGGATTTAATGATGTAGTTTAATTTAATTCGAGAATATGTACTTTGAGTACTTATTTGCAATAACGAGTTTGACTCGAGCAAAATCAAATCGTTGTTTGAACATTGGATGATCACTAATTATCAGATTAATTAATTTGATTAGATTGATTGATAACATGCTTGTGTGAATATATGGTTGCGATGCATGAATAATGTATATCGGATGGATATTAGATGGGTGGGACAATTTTAGAAATTGTTGTAATAAATTTGATTTATTAATTGGACCTGCGTGTCCAGCCTTATCACCTCCATATTCTTTGTATTCTCTTCTCACATATTCCCCTCAATGTAAATGAGGTTTCTTTAGAAGTGTAGTGTAACAGGTAGAAGTAATACATGTGCTAGCGGGAGAGAGAAATGGAGAGATTTGATCTAGGATCAATGTGTAAAGTATCCATCCGCATATCATTATTATTTTTTCATATGCGCTTTATTATGTGTTTAGAATGCATGTTTAATGGTGTATGATGATGAGACCTTAACAAAGATAATAAATTGGTTGCCAATTTGCACGCGAAAAACCCTCGCAAAATATCAAACGTCTTTCCTTCCATTGAGTGATTCTCACTCAAGATCCCAGACTGGCATTGGCTTGTTGGCCAAAGTCAAGGCCTTTGTCCGTCGAGGATGTGTTTGAATCACGAGAGCTTTGTTCCATATTGGTGTCTTGTCCAAGTTGTGGTTTGTTGGCCAAAGTCAAGACCACTTCTTATCCATCGACATTGATTACGAGGCTTTCCATGGTCAATGGGTCGCGCTTGACTGGGATCACTAAGTTTGTTGTGCCAAAGCCAAGGCTTAGTTGATTCAGAGGAAAAATGTTAGGTAATACATTAGATGTATTGGCATATATAAGATATATGTTTCGGACTTGGATGTCCCCCTACCGGATCTAGGAATTGGATTTGATCCAATTGATCTTAGAGATCTACCTAGTTAATTATCATACAATTTGTTGGCCAAAGTCAAGATTGTGTGATATTTAACGGGATCCTAGCCCACTAGGAAACACGGTTTCCCGAGTACTCGACAGAGGGTTAGAAGCTCACCGAAAAATAGTGGGAGGCAAGAATTGAATTTGCAATACTCGTTTAATTACTTGCCATACGCGCTCAAACAAATATCATTCGTCAAATAAACTAAATGTTAGTTGGACTAATATTTAAATTGTTTTTTTAATAAATAGTTGGACTATATATTCAACCTATTCATTTATAGTTGATTTTATAATTGGATTATAATAATCAATACAATTGATTTTAATCTATTAAATTATAGTTGATTAAATAGTTGGACTATTGTAATCATTATAATAAATAGTACCTAAATCGTTGACTAAGTAGTTGGACTATTAAAATCAAGATATAATTGAAAGATTGACATTTAAAACATAATCCTAGGGAAAATGTATTTAAATGGCTTAATTTTCAAATTGGGAATAAATTTCAGGATGGTCCTGGAAAATAATAAGTTACTTTATTTGATAAAATAACATATTATGCCAAAGCCCGGAGTTAAGCAAATAGTAGAGCATAATCTTTGGAAGATTTATATGATGATAACTTTAGTGCTTAATCCATTATACTTACCGCAGTAGACTCCTTAATTTTTGAATCAGAACTAAGGATTAGATCCTTAAAGTATGATAATGAAATTGAAGGATCTTCTTAAATCTATACTTAGATTTTAGAAGTACTAAAATTGCAATAATAACTCTTGGAGGGTTAATGACTATTCTAAATGAGATAAAGTCAAAAGTTTGCAATTAGGCAAGTAGCGCAAGACGCACCTTACTTTTATATTCTAGAAACCCGAGGCTTGGCCAAAGGCTTCTGGAATATGAAAAGGGCAAAGGCAAAATCATTATAATCTTCTAGGAAGATAAATGACATATCCCAAAATGTCTGCCTAAATGTGGCAAACGGGATCGCGGAAGCGTGACTGCCGTTTGGACAAAGCAGACATGAAGGAATTGAAGAACGAGCAAAGCTCTGACTTCAAATATGTTTGTCATATTATGTTCACTACTAGTATTAAAATTGGATTTTAAATACTTAGTGTGATACATAAATATATATTGATGTTCAGAATCTGTTTTGAACAGGATACTGACCTCAATTGAGATTTGATCTGCGAATTGGAAACGGGACGAAAGTCGCTGTTATAACCGTAGATACCTAAGTTTAGGAACTACCTTTCGGTGTGTACCTAAATTAGGAAACTGTTATAATGTAACTAGTTTGACTAGAAATATTATCTCCATATCAATGTTTAACCCGCTGCGGGTGAACCTTTATATTCTAGAACACTAAAGTGTTTCATTATATAAAGTTGATATTGAGATAAACACATTAGATGTGAATAACAGAATTTATATTTTGAATATAAATAAATCTCAAACATAAACATGACAAACAAAAGCTCGAACTGATTTGATCAGAAGAAACTGATGTGGTATTGTTGTCTGGGACACAATTAAACAAGACTCACATATCCACACTTTCGAATAGTGGGTACTCGGACTGATTTGATTCCATTCAAATAAAGTCAATGAATCTAGTTTATTGGGCAAAGTGCCTAAAACACCTTTACTTGGTAAAATTGTAAATGCCACCGATCTGTTAGCCATAGTTCATAGTGAAGCAATTGGGCCCATGTCTAGCAAGGCTAGATGTGGATATGAATATTTCGTGACCTATACAGATGTGGCATCGCATAATGGTTGTGTGTTTCTTTGAAGAACACAAATCGGAAACTTTTAAGTTTCGACACAAAGTAGACAAACAGATCGGCTATAGTATTAAAACGTCACGGTAAGACCGTAATGAAAAATACTTAAGCAATAAGTTTCTTATATACTTGAAATAGTATAGTATTCTTTCAAATAAGGACTCCTCCCGGAACACGTCAGTTTGACGGTGTGTCCGAACGGATAAACCAAATTTTGTTGGACATGATAATGTTAATCATGAGTCGCTCTGAGCTACCATTTCCTTCAATGGATACGCATGAACAGTGCAAGAACTTATTTTGAATAAGGTTCTATAAAAATCTGTTTGACATATATCATATTAGATATGAACGGGAAAGAAACCGGGTTTCTCATTCCTGATAATTTGGGTATGCTAGGCATATGTTTGGATGATACCAAACTAGAACCCAAATTGGATAAGTGCCAATTGTAGGTTATCCTAGGGATACTATAAGTATTGTACTTATACAACTCACAAGAGAACAATTAGATTGTTGCTCACCATGAGGATTTCCTAAGAGGAATACCGATATGCAGTGGTAAGTGGGAGGATAGTAAAACTCGATGAAAATCGGAGTAATACTATTCATGGCACCGATCCTTAATAGAACATAAATATTTCATCTAGGATGAAACTATACCAGTAATCTTCTAATACACAAGAACCGCGTAAGTCAGAGAGAGTCAGAAAACAACCTGGGGTATGGGTTTCTGATTTCACCTCATAAAGATATTTATCTTTTGAGGAATACCAACTGACTACGTATAAGGAAGTGATACAAGGTATTGACTCCCTATTATGGAAAAGTGCCATATGATCCGAAATGGATTCCATGTATATCAACCAGTTTGAATACTAGTTGATGTACCGCAATGTATTGTGCCTATTGGTACTGTATAAGTCTTCAAGGAAGACATACATGGAAGGTAACATACCAACGTAGTAAGCTAGGCTTGTAGCGAAAAGGTATCGTTATCAACATTGTGTTGATTACGATTCAACCTTTTACTTGTTGCCACGGTGAATCCATTTGGATAATGCTTGCTAATGCTGCATGTTTCATTAGTGAAATATGACAGCTTAACGGGAAAATCGCTTTCCTGAAAAGAAAACCTTTAGGAGGATGTTTACAACATCATGTCGGTTTTATCATACCAAAACTAGCAAACAAGGTTTGCAGGTTATTCGATCCATGTTTGGATTGAAGCAAGCATAGGTTCTTGGAATTATCGTTTTAATGTAATCATAATAGTTTATGATTTAATTCAAAACGAAAATGATTCTTGTGTATATAAGAGGGTTAGTGGGAGTGCAATGCTAATTACTGTCCTATAAAATAATGATAATATGTCATTTCTTGGAAATGATATTTCCATAATATTAATCGGTGAAAGCTTGGCTTTCGAGAAAACTCTCCGAGAACCCGTACATTGAAAAATGTACGTGACCTGGTGTCTCATACGCTTTGAGCATATGGATTCACAAACATGCCAATCCAAGTGACAGTCACTGGATTGAAGTTAAGAACATCTGTTAGTATCTTAGAGAACTAAGGATGATGTCTTAGTCTATAGAGAAGGAGAACTTGAAGTGACTGTGATCACTATTGCAAGTTTCCTAAACCGATTAAACGACTATAAGTCGCAAACGGTACTATACAGTTTGAATAACGGAACAGTGAGCTGGAAATCTTCCAAGCAAAATACTGTTACCGAATAAACAAAAAATGCGTGTTATTGCTGCAGCTGAGGCGGCAATAGAAGCCATTTGGGTCGATAACAAATCTAATAAGATTAGATATAATTCTGTTAGCGGCTGAGCTAGGCGTCATCATAGGCTAAGGAATTAATGGTCTCATCAACGATCCAGATACATACTTCGATATTCATCTGATTCGTTCGGATCATACATCGTGGCGATGTGATGATCGAATAAATCGCATCAGATGATAATCAAGCAAATCCGCTGACGAAAGCCTTTTCTCAGCAGTTTGAGCCAACCATACATAGTTCGGGTGTAAGACACTCGAGTGACTGGCTATAGGCCAAGTGGGAGATTGTTGGACAATTATGACCCATAGCGTCACTATTTGTACAGATCATGGTGTTGTTGTACAAATTAACTATGTGACAAAGGAGATTGCACTCTTATCATTTGTGATTAGATCACCTAGATGTATAAATGATGAGAGGTCCATGTGATTTGTTCCTGGACTGAGAATGATATGAGACAGTATCAGTACACGAAGGATAAATCATTAAATATCCATAGTCAGAGTATTATCGAGATTGGACATCGATAAATACGTAAAAGACTAGTATTACACTTGTGCGCGTTGTGAGGGCACAACGGCATAGTTCTCATATATTTGGGTATATGATACTCATGCAAGTGTAATAGGAGGTTGTGTTTTACCTATGGTACGGGAAACAGTTTCGCTCTGGATAGACCCCCTCAGAATTCCATTGGTAGTATGACTATGTGTATATGGAAGTCCGAAATCAGGGTAGGTGTATTTGGTCTTAACCTGAGATTTGCACCGCTAATACTTCCGACAATCAATATACTTTGGTTGAGGTCGTCCAGGGCTTTAACAGGTTCTATATACGCCAATACTGGGTATATTGAGAATCGTAGTGTGTTGGGTGTGATGTCAAGATGGAAGTATCACTTAGTCATATGAAGATGATGGTCCCGTAAGATACAAGACTGGTTCTCTTAAATGCTGCAGCTATCGGGATAAAATGACAAGGTTATGTTTATCCGATTATAGAGACTAGTTACCAGACATCCGACATGTGTTTCGTACGGGGCAGACACAATTCCAACCCCAGGCCTAGCACGTGATCATCCGATACTGGACAGAAATACGCAATACTACGTATACTACGCCTGATATAGATCATTTATTCCTGTAAGGATATTTCTAGAGAATTGGGTTGGCATGGTGCTTTGCTAGAAGCCAACCTTATCTTGTAAATCGGTATAAACGTAGTACTTGGTACTTACTTGTTCAGATAGTCCGACGACCGAATTTACTGCCAATATATCCGGGGATCTCATGGGTCGCTTCTCGAAGATTCACCGATGACGTATGACTCGCACTCTAAATTAATATGGGATTAATTAGAAGAGAGAAAATTAATATGGGATTAATTGCGGAGATATTTTATCTGGGATAAAATATCATTTAAAGAGAGATAACGATTAATTTGGAATTAATCGATTAATTAATATATTCGATATATTAAATGAAATTGGATTTCGATGCGGAATTAAAATTAGATTTTAATTCGGGCGAATGAGTTATTTAGAATTAATTCGTTTGCGACGTGAATAGTGATTTCGCTAGGCGTAATCGTTTAATTGCGTCGCAACGAAAAATTCGTTAATTTGGAATTAGCGAACCCGAGCCCGGGATTATTTGCGAGCGCATTCGTATTTCGAATTCGAGCGCGACACGCAAGTCAAATCAAGCGTCAAATCGCTAGTCGTAACTAGCGTCGCATCATTCGTCAATCAAGTGATGTATGTCTTTCACTTTGAGTGATTGACGCAAGTTACTATTCATGATTGATGGATTGATGTGAGTTGATGTTAGTGGTTGGTGCCATTATGGCTTGACTTTTTGAAAGCCAAATTTTTGGCAAATGAATTTGAAATTCAAATTGGGGTATTAGATACACAAATTTGAAGCCAACCAAACAACTAACTCTCTCTCTTCTCTCTCTCTCTCTCTCTCACACGCGCCCAGGAGGCAAATTAGCTCACTGGTTTCTGCCAAAACCGTGAGTTGGGAAGCAAGAGTGGTTGGTTTTGTGGCAAAAATCACAAGAGCTAGCACTCCAAGAGACATGCGAAGGTGATAGGGAAGTCCACCCATGAGCCGGGAATCGTTCGACGAAGCTTAGAGCTTGACGAAGGACCAAAACCGAGCCAAAAACAGTGAGTTGTGAACTGCCACTGCCGAATGCACAAGGAGCAGAATTTGGAGTTTTGTTCGTCAAAGCGTCGCTCAACCGATCAATGTGAGTATTCCGCAACTTCGTTGATTTGTATTCGTACATATTTCATGCTTCTTATTGATCTTGGGACCTTAATAGAAACCAACACTTTGCACCATGTGCAGCAAAACATAACCAATATTTTTTCTACAGTGCGGCCAAGTTTTAAAATTTCTGCGATTTCATCTTACGTCAAAAAATTTCAATTTTTGGATATGTGTAACCTTAATGTATCTAATTTGCTAAGAATTTTGACGTCTAAACATCAAGTTATAAGGGACTAAATATACCATGTTCGGAACAGGACAAAAACTTACTTTACAGCCTAGTAAATGAATTTCACTGCTCTTCTGATATTTTTAATTCAGCCATAGACCCTAGATTTTCTAGTGTCTAAACATATATTACCTTGCGTCAAATTTGTTCGATTACTATCTTTATTCATTCAGTAATTTCACCGAACACTTAGTGTGCCAAATCAATTACATTCTTATTCTCAATTTTCTTGTTTCTCTAACCTTCCCAAGCATATCTATTGCATCTCATTACTATATTCATTAACCAAACAATCAAATCAGCCCTTGTTTCTACCATAAGACTGAATCTTCATCTTCCAAAATAGCCAAAAATCTTCACACATTGGCTACACTAAATTCAGATCCATCAACTCCATCACCAAACCTAAGCTACAACATATTCTCTACACTTCATCATGCATCACTCACAATATTTCAAACTTAGGGTTTTTAATGTCATGCACCATACAACATCATCACCACAATAGATTAATTGCTAATGCTCAATAGTCTCATATATATTCTTAGACACATAAAATTCTAACAATAAGCACAAGTCCCAAATTCTCAAGTTTGGGTAAAACTTTCCTTGCCTTGATTCACTTGAATTCTTGTACCAATAGACTCATTGAGCTTGGATCATTAATCTGTAGGCTTAGTCAAGCCTAATCATACATCATTTTTAGATCTAGGTTCCAATAATTTCGAATTTGGGGAAGTAAGAATGCATTAATAAATTCAAAAATCAAGGAAAGAAAAGAGTTGGGAGCTGTTAGTAGAGAAAATCGCCTTAGGACGAACGAGCATATGAAGGACGAAAAGGAAAGACGTATATCGCCCAAGGACGAATGAGTCTATGAAGGACAAAAAGGAATGAAAGAAGAATAAAGAGGCGAATGCATAATCTCCCAACAAATGAGGGACTATGAAGGGAAAAGAGACGATCACCTTGAGAACAGATACGTTGCAGTTGATCCCACGATATAACGGTTAGGCAGTAATCCCCACGACCTAAGCGCACAACTCAACAGTTAAATGCACGATCTAGCGGTTACATGTAAGCATGAAACGTGGAAGTCCTTGAACCAAGGGAAGCAAAACTGCTCAGGCGGTTGCTAAACTCTAAACTCTTCACTATAAAAGGTTCAGGCGTTGGAAGAAGTAAAAAAAAAAAAAAATAAAGACTCATACCGAGCAATGTATTTTAATTTCCTATCTTTGTAATTTGTAGAATTGTAGTTTGTATGCTTGTGCCCCTTGGAGGTATTTTTCTCAACCCCTTGCTGAGACTTTATCTCGGGAGGTTTAGACCTCACACGCGTATTGATAAATTTGTGCAAACAGTTTTTGGCGACCACAGTGGGAGAATTGGTGCAAGAAGTGAAGATGCCTCCGAAAAGAAATACTCAGACTGTCTCAAGTACAGAGGAAGGGGATTGGAGTAAACCAACCAGCCCCACGTTCCAACTGTAGTAGGTCATTTTGAGGTTCTAGCAGAAACAAGCCGATATGACACTATGCGAGAGTTCGGCCCTAACGTGATTCGTGCCTTGTTCGGCGAGTTCACCCAGGACGTTGTCGAACAGATTAGGCTTCAAAACGCTCATATCATAGATAAGTTTACTTCGACTAGTAATTCACATTACGAAAACATGGCCAAACACCTGAGCTCATTAAATGAGTTAATGGCCAATGTGTGAACGAGGGGACAACCCCACCATGAACTACACCTCCTCATGCACCAAATAGTCATGAGGCCGGTCCAAGCAATGGTCATCTTTTACAAGGGATTACTGCCCCTACGACACCCCGATGGGGAATAAATCCTAGAGGTATCGGCCCACACTTAGGGCCAAACATGGTACAACATGAAGTAGTGTTGCCCCAAGGTTTACAGGGCAGAGTCACGACCATGTCCCATTTGTGAGAGGACCACAACCACCACATGTAGGGGTGCCATTCAATGACAATGATATGTTAAGAGAACAATGACCGAGATTCTTCAGAATCAATTCGGTTTAGGGGTGAGACCGATTCAGCCAAGATATCAAAAACCGTATCCAGATTGGATTGATTTAGCGTATCCATGGCCTATGAATTACAAAATACCAGAGTTTTCTCTGTTTACAAGGTCTGGAGAAGTTTCCACAATATAACACATATAGGGTTTACCCTTCAATGTGGAGAGACGAACGATTTCCAAAGCTGAGATTATTTCACAGCTCGTTGTCAGGGGTAGGCTTTTCCTGGTATATCAGCCTGCCACCTAATTCGGTGGAGAATTGGCACCAAATGGAGCAGTTGTTCCATGCACAATTCTATAAAAACCGAATATGAAATAACTTTGGCCGATTTGGCAAATTTGAGGTAGTTGCCGGGAGAATGGGCCAAAATGTTCTTACAAAGATTCAAAGCTGCTCGAGGCCGATGCTATGTACCTTTACAAAAAAAGAAGTTTATGAAAATCACTCAAAGTTGTCTTAGTTTTAATCTGAAAAAGAAGTTTCAAGATCGAGAATTCTGGAACCTCCCCCAACTCACCACTAGTGTGGTGCGATATGAACGGTTATTGAGGGATGAAGAACAAATGAAGAACGCTAGTAAGGGAACCTATTACAGGAATACAAACTATGAAATAGGCGAAATGAACATCGAATCGGCTGACTTATGCTTAGCCGAATTAATTAAAGGGAAGCCATACGTCTGCAAGACGTGGGCTGAACCACGGCATGAAGTAGAGAAAGATAAAAAAAAACAGAAATTTTTCTTTTGACATCACTAAGGTTGATGCCATATTTGATCAATTATATAAAGATAAGAAAATTAGGTTGAGCGACCGCCATAAGTTGCCAAGCCCAGAATAAATCAGTGGCAAAAAGTACTGTAAGTGGCATAATGCATGGTCTCATTCAACTGACAGTTGTCTTATTTTTCGGAATGTATTACAGGACGCCATAAAATCTGGACGAATAACTTTTGAGAAAAAGATGGCGGTGGACAACAACCCTTTCCAAAAGCTGTTGGAATTGAATATGATTAACTCTGACCTCACTAAAATGAATTTGCCAAAATTCAAGTTGGTTTTAAATGAGGATCAAAACGGCCATCGCCTTAGTGCTCTTGAAAGAATAGAATCGCCCCAGGAAGGAAGGGTTCCACAAAATTTATGTGTACGTTGCCAGAACAGTATTGAGTGGATGAAAAAATTGGAAGAAACCTGTGAAAGGAAGCCATTGAAAAAAGAGCCGATAGCATGGCAGCCAAGGACTTTTCTTGAGTTGCCTTTCTACCTTGATAGCCATGTGAAGCATATCCTCCAAATCAACATAGTGATGCAACTCCACCATGTTTGCAATCTCTCTATTCAATCCCCCTAGAAACCGTGCCATAGTAGCTTCTGCATCCTCAACTACATTTGCCCTTATCATGGCAACTTCCATCTCTGTGTAATAGTCCTCAACACTTTTAGTCCCCTGATACAGATGTTGTAGTTTCTGATACAATTCCCTATAGTAATGGCTGGGTATAAATCTCTTCCTCATGAGACCTCTAAGTTCTGCCCATGTCTGAACCGATCTCTCATAATTTCTCCTCCGTGTAGAGACAATCTGATCCCACCAAATCATAGCATAATCGGTAAACTCAATTGCTGCCAGATTGATCTTCTTCTCGTCTGAGTATTGATGACAACTGAAAATCAATTCTATTTTCTTTTCCCATTCTAAATAAGCTTCAGGATCATTCTTGCCGTGGAATGTTGGTATCTTGATCTTGATGCTACCTAGATCACCATCTACATCTCTTCGCCTACCATATCCTCTCCGATCATAATCCTCTCTTCTGGCATCAAATGCACCTCTATCATCAAACTGTCTATCCCTCCTATCATTCCTCCTATCAAACCTCCTATTAGGCCTCCTATCATGCCTAGGCTGAAATCTCTCCTCCACATCATCAAAACCATCAGGATCATCAAACTCATTTTCAGCTTCCTCTTCATCTGGTGGTACATATTGTGGTGGTACTCGGCGAGGTGGCACATTGTGAGGTGGTGGTACATTCTGAGGTGGTGGTACTCTGGGACCGCTACCAGTTTGAATACTCTCTACACTCTTGGACAATCTCTCCAAGGCAGTATTCATGTTCTCCATCATATCTGTAAATTTCCTATCCAAAGCCTCAAGTTTTTCATCAATAGTTAGACCTGCCATCTCAACACTAAACAAACAGATTAGAAATAACAAGAAAGTAAAAGCAAATATGTAAATCCTCACAATCTCACGTGTTTACACTCGAATGATATCACTCCACTCGTGTTTGCACTCTATTGGCTTTTACCCGATAATGTGCTCACATTCGCTGCCTTTTACCACTCTTGAGTTCTTCCTCAATTCAAATGCGAATCAAACTCAATCCAAGAATACACAAACTAAATGTAGTCCTCAAGCCAGCATGAAACACAGGACTAATAATGTATATAGGGCAGGTGGAAAATGCAAATAAAAGAATGGTAATGACGAAGACTCAATCAAAAAGACTTAAACTAGAGTATTCGGAATAAGGAATTAACCAATAACGTATGAGAAAATAAACATGCAAATTCACGGTCGTATGCAATTTCGGACGAAATTTTGGAGCCTCAATAGAATTTTGATGGATTACCATCCACGGACACCTAAATGATAATATGGAACCAGCCAAAATCAACCAAATTTTCGGACTTTTTTACTCCTTTTTTTTTTTTTTTTTTCTTCTCTTCAGGTGATCACTCGTCACTCAAGTCCACGAAAAAAAAAATGCTAAGTATCAACCCACTAATGTTCAAGTCTGATATGAAATTGAATGCAAAGTCTAATTCTTTAAGAATCTGGTGTTGATGTTCTTCCTCAGGATGAATCTGACCTAGCTTCCTTTCTTTCTCCTTTTTTTTTTTTTAAATGATTCACTTTGGTTTTAGAAAGAAATCACACAGCCGCTTAAGAACATGTTTATTTCTTCAACATAGGTTAAAAAAAAACAGAATGTTAAGAAGGAACTGATATGAAGAACACAATAAAAACCCAGATCTGGAAATTAACAACAAAGATGAACTGATATGACGAAGGAACAGAAAACCCAGATTTAACAGAAAATTACAAGACAGAATATAAACCCAGAAACAACAAATCGAAAACAGAAACAACAAATCGAAAACATAAACAACAAAAACAAGATCCAACAACTACTGGAACAAGAACAACAATAAGTAAAACAGAATCAAACAACACAAAAGGATAGGAAAATCAGACCTTGGAACCCTGAGCTCTAGATACCAAATGACAAGAAACCCACTTGAAATTCGAAAAAATCAAGCAAACCCCATGACAAGAAACCCACTTGAAATTCGAAAAATCAAGCAAACCCCAAGTATTCTTTCTTAAGCCCCAAGAACCTTAATCAATGATTTCGTAAGAACAAAACCCATCCAAGATCAGCCCTAAACCACCATGAAACATTGCCCATGATAACTCAAAAACATGAAATCAGTACGTTTTGCTAGCAATGGAGACGCCACTAAGCTTGCTAAACTTAGATAAGTCGATTTGAACTTGAAAAGGGGAATCCCTCCCTTACAAGATTTTCGGCCAAAGCCAAAGCTTAAAAGCTTCAAGGTTTTCTTACAAATTCGTGGATGCCTTCAAATGAAGAAGAAAGTAAGTTTAAATAGTGTTACAAAGGAAACCCTAAAGGCAAAAAGACCATAATGACCCTAAAAACGAAATTACACAAATATCAAGTCTTTAAGTCTTTAAATGCCTATGAAGCTTTACTCTAAACTGATTTGGGCCAAGTGAAATGGTTTTGGGCCCTTTCCATCGAAGTCCACATGCATCTCTATTTGTTTGTTGCAGTCGGCCATAAAACTCTGAACTAATCCCACCATTGCTTCTCTGAGTCTTTTGGTCCTCTGCCTCGTAATTGGCCCTTCTGGCACTTGTAATGTGTCATTTGGTTTGTTGTCGGCCTGGATCATGTCAGATTAATTGCTAATGCTCAATAGTCTCATATATATTCTTAGACACATAAAATTCTAACAATAATCACAAGTCCCAAATTCTCAAGTTTGGGTAAAACTTTCCTTGCCTTGATTCACTTGAATTCTTGTACCAATAGACTCATTGAGCTTGGATCATTAATCTGTAGGCTTAGTCAAGCCTAATCATACATCATTTTTAGATCTAGGTTCCAATAATTTCGAATTTGGGGAAGTAAGAATGCATTAATAAATTCAAAAATCAAGGAAAGAAAAGAGTTGGGAGCTGTTAGTAGAGAAAATCGCCTTAGGACGAACGAGCATATGAAGGACGAAAAGGAAAGACGTATATCGCCCAAGGACGAATGAGTCTATGAAGGACAAAAAGGAATGAAAGAAGAATAAAGAGGCAAATGCATAATCTCCCAACAAATGAGGGACTATGAAGGGAAAAGAGACGATCACCTTGAGAACAGATACGTTGCAGTTGATCCCACGATATAACGGTTAGGCAGTAATCCCCACGACCTAAGCGCACAACTCAACAGTTAAATGCACGATCTAGCGGTTACATGTAAGCATGAAACGTGGAAGTCCTTGAACCAAGGGAAGCAAAACTGCTCAGGCGGTTGGCTAAACTCTTCACTATAAAAGGTTCAGGCGTTGGAAGAAGTAAAAAAAAAAAAGAAATAAAGACTCATACCGAGCAATGTATTTTAATTTCCTATCTTTGTAATTTGTAGAATTGTAGTTTGTATGCTTGTGCCCCTTGGAGGTATTTTTCTCAACCCCTTGCTGAGACTTTATCTCGGGAGGTTTAGACCTCACACGCGTATTGATAAATTTGTGCAAACAGTTTTTGGCGACCACAGTGGGAGAATTGGTGCAAGAAGTGAAGATGCCTCCGAAAAGAAATACTCAGACTGTCTCAAGTACAGAGGAAGGGGGATTGGAGTAAACCAACCAGCCCCACGTTCCAACTGTAGTAGGTCATTTTGAGGTTCTAGCAGAAACAAGCCGATATGACACTATGCGAGAGTTCGGCC
This sequence comes from Zanthoxylum bungeanum, assembly GCA_019454045.1. Lineage (NCBI taxonomy): Eukaryota > Viridiplantae > Streptophyta > Magnoliopsida > Sapindales > Rutaceae > Zanthoxylum > Zanthoxylum bungeanum. Next base: position 95,541 of record SKCR01030691.1, on the reverse strand, counting down.
CTAACGTGATTCGTGCCTTGTTCGGCGAGTTCACCCAGGACGTTGTCGAACAGATTAGGCTTCAAAACGCTCATATCATAGATAAGTTTACTTCGACTAGTAATTCACATTACGAAAACATGGCCAAACACCTGAGCTCATTAAATGAGTTAATGGCCAAATGTGTGAACGAGGGGACAACCCCACCATGAACTACACCTCCTCATGCACCAAATAGTCATGAGGCCGGTCCAAGCAATGGTCATCTTTTACAAGGGATTACTGCCCCTACGACACCCCGATGGGGAATAAATCCTAGAGGTATCGGCCCACACTTAGGGCCAAACATGGTACAACATGAAGTAGTGTTGCCCCAAGGTTTACAGGGACAGAGTCACGACCATGTCCCATTTGTGAGAGGACCACAACCACCACATGTAGGGGTGCCATTCAATGACAATGATATGTTAAGAGAACAATGACCGAGATTCTTCAGAATCAATTCGGTTTAGGGGTGAGACCGATTCAGCCAAGATATCAAAAACCGTATCCAGATTGGATTGATTTAGCGTATCCATGGCCTATGAATTACAAAATACCAGAGTTTTCTCTGTTTACAAGGTCTGGAGAAGTTTCCACAATATAACACATAGGGTGATTTACCCTTCAATGTGGAGAGACGAACGATTTCCAAAAGCTGAGATTATTTCACAGCTCGTTGTCAGGGGTAGGCTTTTCCTGGTATATCAGCCTGCCACCTAATTCGGTGGAGAATTGGCACCAAATGGAGCAGTTGTTCCATGCACAATTCTATAAAAACCGAATATGAAATAACTTTGGCCGATTTGGCAAATTTGAGGTAGTTGCCGGGAGAATGGGCCAAAATGTTCTTACAAAGATTCAAAGCTGCTCGAGGCCGATGCTATGTACCTTTACAAAAAAAGAAGTTTATGAAAATCACTCAAAGTTGTCTTAGTTTTAATCTGAAAAAGAAGTTTCAAGATCGAGAATTCTGGAACCCCCCAACTCACCACTAGTGTGGTGCGATATGAACGGTTATTGAGGGATGAAGAACAAATGAAGAACGCTAGTAAGGGAACCTATTACAGGAATACAAACTATGAAATAGGCGAAATGAACATCGAATCGGCTGACTTATGCTTAGCCGAATTAATTAAAGGGAAGCCATACGTCTGCAAGACGTGGGCTGAACCACGGCATGAAGTAGAGAAAGATAAAAAAAAACAGAAATTTTTCTTTTGACATCACTAAGGTTGATGCCATATTTGATCAATTATATAAAGATAAGAAAATTAGGTTGAGCGACCGCCATAAGTTGCCAAGCCCAGAATAAATCAGTGGCAAAAAGTACTGTAAGTGGCATAATGCATGGTCTCATTCAACTGACAGTTGTCTTATTTTTCGGAATGTATTACAGGACGCCATAAAATCTGGACGAATAACTTTTGAGAAAAAGATGGCGGTGGACAACAACCCTTTCCAAAAGCTGTTGGAATTGAATATGATTAACTCTGACCTCACTAAAATGAATTTGCCAAAATTCAAGTTGGTTTTAAATGAGGATCAAAACGGCCATCGCCTTAGTGCTCTTGAAAGAATAGAATCGCCCCAGGAAGGAAGGGTTCCACAAAATTTATGTGTACGTTGCCAGAACAGTATTGAGTGGATGAAAAAATTGGAAGAAACCTGTGAAAGGAAGCCATTGAAAAAAGAGCCGATAGCATGGCAGCCAAGGACTTTCGCACCAAGGTTCTATGGAGAACATTCAAACTTCGTCCAAAATATCAGCACGTTTAGGCCAAAGATTCATCGACCCAATGTGTGGCATTCGTACTATCGGCCGCAGTCGTATTATCGACCAGGGAAAAACTATCCTCCTGTAGATGAAATGACAAAGACACAATTGAGACAACATCAAAGGAATTACGACCGAATGATACGCCAGCAATGTGAAGTGAATGCTACCACTGATCATAGTCTTCCATCCATAACCCCTGTGGGGAGAAAGCCAGCTACGGACTCCAAGGATGGCGGTGGCAAAGAGGAAATCGACACAAGTTGTAAAGAGCGTACCAAATTTGATCGACAAAAGAAATAAGATGAGACAGATGATGAAGAACCGCCCATTGTTATTCAGTTTGGCAGCATGCCTTCGGTTGTGGCCAATCATTACCTGTTGTCTGAAAAGTTCAAGGGGCCAATAATGGGACCCCTAGGAGGAGCGAGGATGTCTACGATGGTGACGAGACAGAATTCGCAACACTCGCCATAAATGACAGAGGAGTCTCGGATGAAGAGCTGACCGGTGTGGAAGAAGAAATAAATATCAGAACTGAAGCACGAAGAATGGGACAACACAAAATCAGCTTCTTAGAGAGTTATACGAAGCCGGAAACCTCGCAGTATGGACATTAAGAGAAGACTTAGGGCGATCCCCATACCTCGTGCTATACAGAAAGCCCAAAATAAGACGGATCGTAACCAGAGTAGAAAAACAAAGGATATTCACCAGTAATGCCTCCCGGGATAGGCCGATCACGTTGCCAGCTTCTGGATGGAACGAGGAGGAAGAGCCACCTCAAATAAATACAAGTGGTGAGCAAGCAATGGAAATAGGAATATCAGGGAAGGTGACGTTTCCAAGACCACCACAGCAAATGACAAAACATCTCTGACCGCTTTATGTAAAAGCAAAGGCAAATGGAATACCCATCACCAAGGTGTTAATCGACAATAGAGCGGCCATCAACGCTATTCTAGTAAGGATGTTTGGGCGATTAGCAAAATCAGAGGACGATCTCATCCCTACGGAAGTAGTGCTTACAAGTTTCAATGGAGGAGCAACGACAGCCAAATGAGTCATCCTATTACATCTATATATGGGAAACACTACTAAAACAGTAGTATTTTTTGTTATAGACGGACCAACCACGTATAACATGATCCTAGGATGAGATTGGATCCATGACATCCGATGTATTCCTTCGTCCCTTCATCAATGTCTGGTATTCTGGAATCAGAAAGACGAAGTGGAAGTGGTACACGCTGATAATAGGCCCTTCGCAGCAGAGACAAATTCGGCTGAATATTTCATGTATGAAGGAAATTATGGGCCGACTAGGGTGCTGCATGAAGCAGAGAATGTTGGACAATTATGAACCATAGCATCACTATTTGTACAGAACATGGTGTTGTTGTACAAATTAACTATGTGACAAAGGAAATTGCTATTTTATCATTTGTAATTGGATTACTTGTATATATAAATTATAAAAGTTCATATGATTAGTACCATATTAATAAGATATAAGACAATATTAATCCACGTAAGGTTTAATCATTAAATATCCCTAGTCGTAGTATTATCGAGACTGAACATCGATAATGCGGAATAAGCTAGTGTTACACTTGTGTGTGTTATCGAAGCGTAACGACATAGTTCTCATATATTTGGGTATTGGATACTCATGCAACTGTAATAGGAGGTTCTGTTTACCGATGGTACGGAAACTGCTTCGCTCTGGATAGACCAGTATGACTATGTGTTTATGGGAATCCGAATCAGGGTAGGTGTATTTGGTCTTAACCTGAGACTTGCATCGCTAATACTTGCGACAATCAGTATACTTTGGTTTTGGTCGTCCGGGGCTTTAACAGGTTATGTGTACGCCTCTTCTGGGTATACTGAGAATCATAGTGTATTGGATGTGATGTCAAGATAGAAGTATCACTTTAGTCATATGGAGATGATGATCACATATGATACAGAATTAGTACTCTTAAATACTTCAGTCATCGGGATAATATGACTAGGTCATGATTATCCGATTATAGAGACTAGTTACCAGTGATCCGATATATGTTTCGTACGGGGCAGACACAATTCCAGCCCCAGGCCTATCATGTGACATTCTGATACTGGATCGTAATACGTAATACTACGTATACTACATCTGACAAAGATTACATATTCCTTTCAAGAATATTTCTGGAGAATTGGGTAGGCACAGTGTTTTGCTAGAAGCCAACCATGTCTTATAAATCGGTAAGAATGTGGTACCGGGTACGCACATATTCGGATAGTCCGATGACCGTATTTACTGCCAACATATCCAGAGATCTCTTGGGTCGCTTCCCGAAGATTCACCGTTGAGATTTGACTCGAACAGAAAATTAATCTGGGATTAATTATGAAAGAGAAAATTAATCTGGGATTAATTACGGTAATGAATTAATCTGGGATTAATTAAAAGAGAAAGAATTAATCTGAGATTAATTGCGACAAGAATTTATCTGGGATTAAATTCGTCAAGAAGAGAGAACGCGATTAATATAGAATTAATCGGTAAAGTAAATTTAATAGTGAAATTAGATTTTACTATTTAATTTATTTAATTGGGCTAAAATAATAAATTAGATATATTAATTGAAATTCGATTTCAATGCGGAATTAAAATTGGATTTTAATTCGTGCGAATGAATTAATTTGGAATTAATTCGTAAGCGACTTCCGTAATAATTTTGCTAGGCGTTATTATTTTATTAAATTGGATTTAATTACGTCGCGATGGAAAATTTGTTTAATCGGATTAAACGAAACCGAGCCCAAAGTGTGTTGAGCAAGCCCACTTGAATTTTGAATTTAAAGTGAGGCCCACCAACTTACATCAACAAGTCACTTAAGTGATGGAAGTGGTTGGAAGCTTTTAAAGGTTTTCTTGTCAAACACACTTTAGCTTTTTTTTGAAAAAGTATATACAACTTTTTGGATTTGTTTTTGGATTATTGATTTTAGAAATCAAAATGCAAAAAACACTATTCCCTCTTCTCTCTCAAAACCGTGAACCATGAACCTTGAGGGGAAAATTTTTCTTTCATTTTTGTTCAAGCTAGCACTTAAAGGAGTGGATCAAAGTGATATGGAAACTCGCCCAAGTGTTGGAAACACTCAAGATGGACTTGGAGCTTCCACCGAAATGCATAAAAAGTTTTGAACTCATCCGATCAATGTGAGTATTTTTCGCAACTCTTTTGATTTTATTCACACACAAATCACTCTTAGACGATCTTGGCATGTTCTAGTAACACTTACAATGTATCAGAGCGATCTAAGTTTGATTGGAATTCTAGGGTTCAAGACTTTATTTGGGAATTTTTGTGTTTGGAGCTTGATTTTTCCTAAATTAGTTGTTGAGTTATGTTTATATGATGTTGAATTGGATTTGTGCATTGTTGGATTTGTGATAAATTGATTAGATCAAAAATCCCAAAATCCTTATGACATGGCCGAAAATACCCTTGGTTTTGTGTTCATGGTGATTTTTTTGATTTTAGACAATTGGATATGTTTAAAGCATGAAATAAATCTTGTATGTGTTGGACAAAATGACCCATAGCGTCACTATTTGCACAGATCATTGTGTTGTTGTAGCAAATTAACTATGTGACAAGGAAATTGCACTCTCATCATTTGTGATTAGATCACCATAGATATATAAATGAAGAGAGGTCCCTATGATTAGTACCTGGACTGAGAATGATATGAGACAGTATCAGTCCCCGAAGGTTTAATCATTAAATATCCCTAGCCGTAGTATTATCGAGACTGGACATCGATAATGCGGAATAGGCTAGTATTGCACTTGTGTGCGTTGTGAGGGCACAACGGCATAGTTCTCATATATATAAGTGTTGGATACTTATGCAAGTGCGATAGGAGGTCGTGTTTTCACGATGGTACGGGAAACAGCTTCGCTCTGGATAGACCGCCCTCGGAATCCCATTGGTATTATGATATGTGTCTATGGGAGGCCGAAATCAAGGTAGGTGTGTATAGTCTTAACCTGAGACTTACATCGCTAATACTTACGACAATCGATATACTTTAGTTGAGGTCGTCTAGGACTCTAACCCCGGTTCTGTGTACGCCAATGCCGGGTATATTGAGAATCGTAGTGTATTGGATGTGATGTCAAGACGGAAGTATCACTCCAGTCATAGTGGAGATGATGTCACGCAGGATACGGTATTAGTGCTCTTGAGTGATGCGCATCCAATCGTGATATTATGACCAGGTCATGAATATCCGATTATAGAGACTAGTTACCAGACATCCGATATGTGTTTCGGACGGGGCAGACACTTATCCAGCCCCAGCCCTAGCACGTGATTATCCGATACTGGGCCGATATGCACAATACATTAGTATACTACGCTTGATACGGATCTTAATATTCTTTATGGATATGTCCGGAGAATTAGGTAGACTTGGTGCTTTGCTAGGAGTCGACCTTGTCTCGTAAATCGGTAGAACGTAGTACTTGGTACGTACGTGATTCGGATACTCCGACGACCGTATTTACTGCCAAATTATCCGGGGATCTCATGGGTCGCTTCCCAATAATCCACCGATGACGCACAACTCGCACTCTTGAATAATCTGGGATTATATAGAAGAGAGAGAAAATTAATCTAGGATTAATTACGGAGATATTTTATCTAACATAAAATATCGTCTAGAGAGAGATAACGATTAATTTGGAATTAATCGGTAAATTAATATATTCGATATATTAAACGAAATTAGATTTCGACGCGGAATTAAAATTAGATTTTAATTCGGGCAAACGAATTAATTTAGAATTAATTCGTTAGCGACGTAAATAATATTTCGCTAGGCGCAATTATTTATTTAAATTCGATTTAATTAACGTCGCGACGTAAGCTCGGTATTTCGGAAATATCGAACCCGAACGCGTGAGTGCACGTGGGCCCACGCTTTCATTTGGAAACGTGTGGGGCCCACATGACACATGTCATATTATGCATTATTTAATTCTAATGCATTGCATGAAGATTGTGTACAATACACTCAATGGTCTTGCATGGAGTTTGAGTGTTTGACACTCTAACCATTGCATGATTTGTGTCATAAATTTATTATCAATTTAATAAATTTTTATGGCATAAATATAAATTGATTTTTGGTAAATCAATTTTAATAGAACACAACTTCAATCTCTCTCAAATTCTCTCTTCTCCTCACGCCAAACACAAAGTGTGGACTGTTTTCTTGACTGGTTTTGGCGTGACAATAGGGAAGCAAGGTTGGGTTTTCATGGTGAAAACCGCAAGTGCTAGCACACTACGAGTCTTGCGAAGGTGGTAGGGAGGTTCACCCATGAGGCGGGATTCATCCGACGGAGTTTGGAGCTTCGTTTTGAGACCCGAAACTGCCAAGACAGTGAGCATGGACTGCTGCAGTGGGCTTACAAAGGCAGTGCGTTTTTGGGCATGATTCGTCTTCAATTCGACATAACCGATCAATGTGAGTATTCCGCTACCTCCGTTGATGTATTCACGCATGTTTTCATGTCTTGATTTGATCTTGGGACCTTAGAAAAACTCAACAATGGCATCAAGAGCTAATGTTGCAAGCATGAAATTTGTAGGGTTTAAAATTGGGTAAATGTTTTTGTTGAGCATGATTTGAATAAATTGCTTGTTTGAGTATGCTTATAACATGTTTAAATTCATATTGGTTGGACTAATTTGATGAAAATTGATTTGGAATAATTTTCCCCAATTTATTGATGTTGGCCGAATGTAAAGTCATGTTGGAGTTCTTGGAATTTTTTCATTGTTCATTCATTGGATGAGTTGTAATGGAGTAGAATGATGTTAATTTAAGATTGAATTGGATTTAATTTAAATTGAACAAAACCCTAAATTCCTTATGTTGGCCGAATCTACAATGCCCTTTAATGTCTTGGTAATTTTGATTTTATGAACATTGGATGTATATGAAATCATTCGGGAAGTTAATACGTTGTCGATTGTGTAATTAATCGGATTGAATTCAATCGGACAAAATAACCTTCCTTGGCCGAGACTTAGAAGCATGTAATATGGGTTTGATTTTTCATTGTGTGTGTTGGACATGTGATAATGAAATGAATATGATTAATAAGACTAATTTGGTGTTTTAAAAAATGTTGATTTAGTTGATTAATCATATAATGCACTTTTGATAATTAAATTATGAAAATTGGATTTTTGGATTTAATTAATTGGGCCTAATTTTGGAAATTAGAATTTAAAATTGTAATTGGGCCTATTGGGCTTGATTTATCAAGTTTGGTTTAGGCCAAGTGGATTGGATCCAATTGGGCCCAAAACCTTAACCATAAAGCCCAATGCGATTAATGAACCTTTAAAGTTCAATTGGGCCTAATGGGCCAAGATTGATTTATGGGCTTATGGGGTAAATCCCGGATTGGACTTTGGTTATCGGTTTGACCCGAGTTGACCAAAAGTCCACGCCTTAAGAAATCAATCAAAAGCCCATTGGACTTTAATTGAATTGACGTTGGACGTTAATCGGTCTTTGAGACGCGTTACGATTAGATTTGGAATTTAAATCGTAAAAGGTTTATTAAATAAAAGTGCAATATTTAATTTAGAATTGAATAGTGAATTAGTATTAAATACATGTTAAATTAGATTTAATGATGTAGTTTAATTTAATTCATGAATTCGTACTTTAAGTACTTATTCGCTAAAACGAGTTTGACTCGAACAAAATCAAATCGTTGTTTGAACATTGGATGATCACTTAATTATCAGATTAATTAATTTGATTAGATTGATTGATAGCATGCTTATGTGTGTGAATACGTGGTTGTGTTGAATGAATAATGTATATCGGATGGATATTAGTCGGGTGGGCAATTTTAGAAATTGTTGTAATAAATTCGATTTATTAAATTGACCTGCGTGTCCAGCCTATATCACCTTCTTTCTCTTTGTATTCTCTTCTCACCTACTCCCCTCTATATAATGAGGTTTCTTTAGAAGTGTAGTGTAACGGGTAGAAGTAGTACAAGTGCTAGCTTGAGTGAGAAAGAGAGAGATTTGATCTAGGATCAATGTGTAAAGTATCCATCCGCATATCATTATTATTTATTTTCATACTCGCTTTATTATGTATTTAGAATGCATGTTTAAGGGTGTATGATGATGAGACCTTAACAAAGATAATTAAATTGGTAGCCAATTTGCACGCGAAAAACCCTCGTTAAATATCAAGCGTTTATTTTCCTTCCATTGAGTGATTCTTACTCAAGATCCGAGATTGGCAGGGGTTGTTGGCCAAAGTCAAGCCCTTGTCCTTCGAAGATGTGTTTTAATTCACGAGGATTTGTTCCATATCGATGTCGTGTCCAAGTTGTGGTTTGTTGGCCAAAGTCAAGACCACTTCTTGTCCATTGACATTGATTACGAAGCTTCCATGTCAATGGGTCCGCACTTGACTGGGATCACTAGGTTTGTTGTGCCAAAGCCAAGGCCTAGTTGATTCAGAGAAAAAGGTTAGGGTATACATTCGATGTATAGGCATATATTAGATATATGTTTGGGACTTGGATGTCCACCTACTGGATCTAGGAGTTGGATGAGATCCAATTGATCTTCGAGATCTACCTAGTTAATTATCATACAATTTGTTGGCCAAAGTCAAGATTGTGTGATATTTAACGGGATCCTAGCCCACTAGGAAACGGTTTCCCGAGTACTCCACAGAGGGTTAGAGGCTCGACGAAAAATAGTGGGAGGCAAGTATTGAATTTGCAACATTCGTTCGAATACTCGCTAAACGCGCTCATCTATATTTTACTCGTCATTTTAATTAAAAGTATTAGTTGGACTAATATTTTATGTTGTTTTATATATATATAGTTGGACTATATACAAACTCATTCAATATATAGTTGATTTTATAATTGGATTATAGTAATCAATATAATTGAATTAAATGATAGTTGATTTTATAATTGGATTATAGTAATCAATATTAAATTATAGTTGATTAAATAATTGGATTATTGTAATCATTATAATAAATAGTACCTTATTAAATTGATTAAATAGTTGGACTATTGAAATCAAGAAAGAAATGAAAGGTTGAATATTTAAAATATATAATCCTTGGATTAAATGTTTTAAATGATTTAATTTTCAATTGGGAATTAATAATAGGTTAATTTATTTGATAAAATAACTTATTATGACTAAGCCCATAATTAAGCAAATAGTAGAGCATAAAGTCTTTGGAAGATTTATGTGATGATGACTTTAGTGCTTAATTAATATACTTACAATAAATCTATCTTTAGATTTAAAAGTATTAAAATTGCAATTAATAATTCTTGGAGAATTAATTGACCATTCTAGTGGAGAAAAGTCAAAGTTTGCAATTGGGCATGTAGCACAAGGTGCACATCATTTCGATATTCTAAAACCCAAGGCTTGGCCAAAGGTTTGTGAAATATTGAAAAGGTAATTAACATATCCCAAAGTGACTACCATTTGGATATGGAAGACACGAAGGAATTAAAGATAGGGAGAGACTCTAACTTTAAAATATTGTCAAAGTTATGTTTACTACTAGTATTAAAATTGGATTTTAAATACTTAGTGTGGTACATAATACATATATGTATTGACGTTCAGAATCCGCTGTGAGCTGGATACTGGCTTCAAGCCGAGATTTCTCTGCGAATTGGAAACGGGACGAAAGTCGCTGTTTCGACCGTAGATACCTAAATTTAGGAACTACCATTTGGGTATGTACTTAAACTAGGAAATGTTATAATGTAACTAGTTAGACTAGAGACATTATCTCTATATCAGTGTTTAATCCGATGCGGATAAAACCTTTATATTCTAAAACACTAAAGTGTTTCATTATATAAAGATGATACTGAGATAAATACATTAGATGTAAATAACATAATTTATATTTTGAATATAAATAAAATCTCAAACATATAAAATGGCAAATAAATAGCTCAAATTGATTTGATCAATAGAGACTTATTTGTGGCATTGTTGTCTGGGACACAATTAAACAAGACTCGTATATCCACACTTTTGAAGAGTGGGTACTAGGACTGATTTGACTATTCAAATAAGGTCTACGAATCTAGTTTACTAGGTAAAGTACCTAAAATACTATTTACTAGGTAATAGTGTAAAGGCCACCGATCTGTAAACCCTATTCATGGTGAAGTAAGTGGGCCCATATCTAGCTTGGCTAGATGTGTACATGAATATTTCGTGACCTTAACGGATGTGGCATCACGTTATGGTTATGTGTTTTTTTGAAGAACACAAATACGAAACTTTGAGTTTCGACACGAAGTATACAAACAGATCGGCTGTAGTATTATGCCGCTACGGTAAGACCGTATTGGTAAATACTTAAGCAGTAAGTTTCATACATACATGAAAGAGTACGGTATTCTTTCATATGAGGACTCCTCCCGAGACACGTCAATTGACGGTGTGTCAGAACTAAAAACCAATTTTGTTGGACATGATTAGTTTTTCGAAGTCGCTCTGAGCTACTGTTTCCTTCAACAGGATATGTATTAACAGTGCAAAACTTATTTAGAATAAGGTTCCATGTAAATCTGTTTGACAGATATCATATAGGATATGAAACAGGAAAGAAACGAGGTTTCTCATTCCTGATAATTTGGGTATGCCAGGCATAAAGTTTGGATGATACCAAACTAAGAACCCAAATTGGATTAGTGCCAATATAGGTTATCCTAAGGGAAACCATAAGTATAGTACTTATAAATCTCACATGAGAACAATGTGATTGTTGCTCACCATGCGGTTTTCCTAAGAGGAATACCGATATGCAGTGGTCAGTGGGAGGATAGTGATACTCGATGAAAATCGGAGTAATACTATTCAAGGCACAAAGTCCTTAATGGAAAACAAATAGTTCATCATGATGAATCTATACCATTAATCTTCAAATACACAAGAACCCGCAGATCGGATAGAGTCAGAAAACAACCTAGGGTATGGGTTTCTGATCTAACCTCATTAAGATGTCAATCTTATGAAGGTATATCCACCATCCGACTACGTTTTGAGGAAGTGATACGAGGTATCGACTCCCTGTTATGGCAAAGTGCCATAAGTCCAAAATGGATTCCATGTTAAACAACTATTTTGGATACTAGTTGTTGTACCACAAAGCATTGTGCCTATTGGTACATTATACGTCTTCAAGGAAGACATACATGGATGGCAACATGCCAACATACAAAGCTAGGCTTTTGACGGAAAGGTATCGTTATCAACATTGTGTTAATAACGGTTCAACCTTTTACCTGTTGCCATGGTAAATCCATTTTGAAGATGCTTGTTGATAACTGTATATTTCATTTATGAAATATGTCAGTTACAAATCAAAATCGCTTTCCTGAAAAGGAAACCTTTTGGAGAATGTTTATAACATTCTGACGATTTTGTATAACCGACAAACAAGGTTTGCGGATTATTCGATCCATGTTTGGATTGAAGCAAGCATAAGGTTCTTGGAACTGACGTTTTGAAATAATCATAATGGTTTATGATTTAACTCAAAACGAAATAATTCTTGTGTATATAAGGAGGTTAGTGGGAGAGGGCACTGACAATGAAATTCCCATAAAACAATTGGTGAAAGCTTGGCTTTCATGGATATTCTTTCAATAGAAATTCTCCGTAGAATTCTGGGGAGTAACAACCTTTATTCGAGGAATAAAGATCTACTGGGATAGATTTGGAGTTGTTAACACTCTCTGGGAATTGTACATTTAAAATGTACTTGTATTGGTGTCTCATACGCTTCGAGCATATGGAGTCACAATCGGGTCAATCCAAGTGATAGTCACTAGATTGAAGTTAAGAACATCTGTTAGTATCTGAGAGAACTAAAGATGTTGTCTTAAACTATGGAGAAGGAGAACTTGAAGTGACTGGGATCACTGCAGCAAGTTTCCAAACGATTAAATACTGGTACTATAAAGTTTGAATAACGGGACAGTGAGCTGGAAATCTTCCTAGCAAGATAACTGTTGCCGAATAAACAACAAATGCGGATTATTGCTGCAGCTGAGGCAGCAAAAGAAGCCTTTTGGGTCGATAATAAATCTAATTAGATTAGATATAGTTCTGTTAGCAGCTGAGCTAGGCGTCAGCACAAGGCTAAAGAATTAAAGGTCTCATTGACGATCCAGATATATACTTCTATATTCATCTGATTCGTTCGGATCATACATCGTGGCGATGTGATGATCGTATAAATCGCGTCAGACGATAATCATATAAATCCGCTGACGAAAACCTTTCCTCAGCAATTTGAGCGAACCGTACATAGTTCGGGTGTTAGACACTCGAGTGACTGGCTATGTGCCAAGTGGGAGATTGTTGGACAAAATGACCCATAGCGTCACTATTTGCACAGATCATTGTTTGTTGTAGCAAATTAACTATGTGACAAGGAAATTGCACTCTCATCATTTGTGATTAGATCACCATAGATATATAAATGAAGAGAGGTCCCTATGATTAGTACCTGGACTGAGAATGATATGAGACAGTATCAGTCCCCGAAGGTTTAATCATTAAATATCCATAGCCGTAGTATTATCGAGACTGGACATCGATAATGCGGAATAGGCTAGTATTGCACTTGTGTGCGTTGTGAGGGCACAACGGCATAGTTCTCATATATATAAGTGTTGGATACTTATGCAAGTGCGATAGGAGGTCGTGTTTCACCGATGGTACGGGAAACAGCTTCGCTCTGGATAGACCCCTCGGAATCCCATTGGTATTATGAATATGTGTCTATGGGAGGCCGAAATCAAGGTAGGTGTGTATAGTCTTAACCTGAGACTTACATCGCTAATACTTACGACAATCGATATACTTTAGTTGAGGTCGTCTAGGACTCTAACCGGTTCTGTGTACGCCAATGCCGGGTATATTGAGAATCGTAGTGTATTGGATGTGATGTCAAGACGGAAGTATCACTCCAGTCATAGTGGAGATGATGTCACGCAGGATACGGTATTAGTGCTCTTGAGTGATGCGCATCCAATCGTGATATTATGACCAGGTCATGAATATCCGATTATAGAGACTAGTTACCAGACATCCGATATGTGTTTCGGACGGGGCAGACACTTATCCAGCCCCAGCCCTAGCACGTGATTATCCGATACTGGGCCGATATGCACAATACATTAGTATACTACGCTTGATACGGATCTTAATATTCTTTAATGGATATGTCCGGAGAATTAGGTAGACTTGGTGCTTTGCTAGGAGTCGACCTTGTCTCGTAAATCGGTAGAACGTAGTACTTGGTACGTACGTGATTCGGATACTCCGACGACCGTATTTACTGCCAAATTATCCGGGGATCTCATGGGTGTCGCTTCCCAATAATCCACCGATGACGCACAACTCGCACTCTTGAATAATCTGGGATTATATAGAAGAGAGAGAAAATTAATCTAGGATTAATTACGGAGATATTTTATCTAACATAAAATATCGTCTAGAGAGAGATAACGATTAATTTGGAATTAATCGGTAAATAATATATTCGATATATTAAACGAAATTAGATTTCGACGCGGAATTAAAATTAGATTTTAATTCGGGCAAACGAATTAATTTAGAATTAATTCGTTAGCGACGTAAATAATAATTTCGCTAGGCGCAATTATTTATTTAAATTCGATTTAATTAACGTCGCGACGTAAGCTCGATATTTCGGAAATATCGAACCCGAACGCGTGAGTGCACGTGGGCCCGCTTTCATTTGGAAACGTGTGGGGCCCACATGACACATGTCATATTATGCATTATTTAATTATAATGCATTGCATGAAGATTGTGTACAATACACTCAATGGTCTTGCATGGAGTTTGAGTGTTTGACACTCTAAACCATTGCATGATTTGTGTCATAAATTTATTATCAATTTAATAAATTTTTATGGCATAAATATAAATTGATTTTTGGTAAATCAATTTTAATAGACACAACTTCAATCTCTCTCAAATTCTCTCTTCTCCTCACGCCAAACACAAAGTGTGGACTGTTTTCTTGACTGGTTTGGGCGTGACAATAGGGAAGCAAGGGTTGGGTTTTCATGGTGAAAACCGCAAGTGCTAGCACACTACGAGTCTTGCGAAGGTGGTAGGGAGGTTCACCCATGAGGCGGGATTCATCCGACGGAGTTTGGAGCTTCGTTTTGAGACCCGAAACTGCCAAGACAGTGAGCATGGACTGCTGCAGTGGGCTTACAAAGGCAGTGCGTTTTTGGGCATGATTCGTCTTCAATTCGACATAACCGATCAATGTGAGTATTCCGCTACCTCCGTTGATGTATTCACGCATGTTTTCATGTCTTGATTTGATCTTGGGACCTTAGAAAAACTCAACAGTATGTTGATTTAATTAGATTGAAATCAAATTGGGTGTTATTTTATGCACAATTACCGTGAGCCATGATGCATTTTATAAGATTGATTTTGCTTCAATTTGTGTTGGACATGAATTGGAAATGTAGAGCATGATTAATTGAATTAATTAGTGTTTTGGAAGCATTAGATTAATTAATTAATTATGGTAATTACTCTTGAATTGAATTAATTTGTAATTTGGAATAATAAGTTAATTTAATTCATTGTATTTGGGCTTAATGGGCTTGGTTGGGCCAAGTTTGGTTTAGGATAATTGGTTGGATCCAATTGGGCCTAAAACCATTTCCATAAAGTCCAAATATGATAATTGGGCCTAATGGGCCTAAATTGATTTTTGACACATGGTGATTCCTAATTGGGCCTTGACATCTTGGGTTTGACCCATAATTGCCAAAGCCCATGCCTTAAGAATTAATTGAAAGCCCATTGGACTTTAATTGAATAGTATTGGATACTAATTGGGCCTTTGAGACCCGTAAATATTAGATTTGGAATCCAAGTCCTTAAAGACACTATTGAAAGTGTAATTATTTAATTTTGAATTAAATATGAATTAGTATTGAATATAATTTAAATTGGATTTGAAATTGTAGTTCGATATAATTCAAGAATATGTACTTTGAGTATTTATTCTTAAACGAGTTGGACTCGCGCAAATCAAATCATTGTTTAAACATTGGATGGTCACTAATCAAAGATTAATTAATTGGATTAGATTGATTGATAACATGCTTTGTGTGAATACTTGGATGTATGTATGAATAATGTATATCAGATGGATATTAGATGGGTGAGGGCAATTTTGGAAATTGTTGTAATAAATTTAGAATTTATTAAATTAGACCTGCGTGTCCAGCCTATTATCTCCTTATCTCATTGTATTTCTCTTCTCACCAATTCCCCTCAATGTAAATGAGGTTTCTTTAGAAGTATTATGTAATTGGGTAGAAGTATGAATAATGCTAGCGGGAGAGAGATGAAATGGAGAGATTTGTTCTAGGAATAAGTTTGTTGTATATCCATCCGCATATCATTATTAAATTTTATCGCGCCTTATTATGCTTTTAGAATGCATGCTTAAGGGTGTATGATGAGACCTAATTAAAGATAATAAATTGGTTGCCAAATCGCGACAAAAACCCTCATATTATATTAAATACTTTTCCTTCAATTGAGTGATTCTCTCTCAAGATCTAAGATTGGCATTTGTTTGTTGGCCAAAGTCAAGACCTTTGTCCATCGCGGATGTGTTTGAATCATGAAGGCTTTGTTCCATATCGTACGTCTTGGGCAAGTTGTGATTTGTTGGCCAAAGTCAAGGTCACTTCTTGTTCATCGGCCTCGATTACGAAGCTTTCCCATTGTCAATGGGTCACACTTAACTGGTTTCATTAAGCTTGTTGAGCCAAAGCCAAGGCTTAGTTGATTCAGAGGAAAAAAAGTTAGGGAATATATCAGATATATTGGCATATATTAGATATATGTTTCGGATTTGGATGTCCACCTACTGGATCTAGGAATTGGATGAGATCCAATTGATCTTAGAGATCTACCTAGTTAAGTTTCATACAACTTGTTGGCCAAAGTCAAGGTTGTGTGTTATTTAACGGGATCCTAGCCCACTAGGAAAGTAGGTTTCCCGAGTACTCCACAGAGGGTTAGAGGCTCACCGAAAAATAGTGGGAGACAAGTATTAAATTTGCAATTTCATTTAGATACTTGCCAATACGCGCTCATTTCTTTTTCGTCATTAAAAATTTAAATATATTAGTTGGACTAATATTCAATTGTTGTTTTAATTAAACAGTTGGACTGTATTCAAACTACTTCATTTATAGTTGATTATATAATTGGATTATAATAATCAATATATTTGAATTTAAATAATCAAATAGTAGTTGATTATATAGTTAGACTATAGTAATCATTATATTCGGTTGTACCCGAAATCGTTGATTGGATAGTTGGACTATTGGAATCAAGATAACTGAAAGATTAGCGTTTAAAACATAATCCTGGGTGAAAATGTCTTTAAGCGGCTTCAATTTTCAAATTGGGAATAGAACCTCATGATAGTCTTGGGAGCCGAGAAGTTACTTTATTTGATAGAGTGACATCTCGGGCCTGAGCCCGTAGTTGAGCAAATAGTGGAGCATGAGCTTTGGAAGACTCATGGTGATGATAACTTTAGTGCTCAATCCGTTATGTTTGCCGCAATGACTCCTTAATTTCTTCGTCAGAACTAAGGATTAGATCCTTATAGTATGATATTGAAATTGAAGGATCTTCATAGATCTATTCTTAGATCTTAGAAGTACCAATTACAATAAGAAAACTCTTGGAGAGTTAATGGCTATGCTCAAGGAGATAGAGCCAGAGCTTGTAAAAAGGGCAAGAAACGCAAGGCGCATCTTACTTCGACATCCCAAAAGGCCAAGGCTTAGCCGAAGGCTTCTAGGGGTTTGAAGAAAAGGGCAAGGCTAAATCGTCACAGTCTTCTGGGAAGACAAAAGACAAATCCCAAGATGTCTGCCTAAACTGTGGCAAACAGGGTCACTGGAAGCTTGACTGCCGTATGGACAAGGCAGACATGAAGGAAGTGAAGACATGCAAGGCTCCGACTTAAGGTATGTTTGTTATAAATATATCCACTGCTAGTTTAAAATTGGATTTTGATACTGGATGTGGTACATAAATATATGTACTGATGTGCGGGATCTGCTGATTAGCAGAAGACTGGCTTCAGATGAGATCGACCTGTGAGTCAGAAATATGACATGAGTCGTTGTTTTAGCCGTAGGAACCTAAGTTTTGGAACTGCTCATTCGGCATGTACTTAAATTAGGAAACTGTTATAATGTATACTCAAGGATGTTCTTTACATCAATCCAGTGACAATCACCTGGATCGGCCTGATTGTGACTCCAAATGCTCAAGGCATATGAGACACCAGGTCGCATATATGTCTTTCAATGTACGAGTTCTCGGAGAGTGCCAACAACTTTTAGATCTATCTCAGTAGATCTTTATTCCTAGAATAAAGGTTGCCTCTCCCAAGTATTCCATGGATAATTTTATTAAAAGCCACCTCTAGCCTAGCTAGACATGGGCCCACTTACGTCACTATGAACGAGGGGTAACATATCGGTGGCACTTGCACTTTTACTAAGTAAAAGGTGTTTTAGGCACTTTGCCTAATAAACTAGATTCGTAGACATCATTTGAATTAGAATCAAATCCATCCCAGTATCCACTCTTCAAAAGTGTGGATATACAAGTCTTGTTTAATGTGTCCCAGACAACAATGCCAGTTTTAAGTCTCAACCGATTTATTTAGTTTGAACTTTTGTTTGTCATATTATATGTTTGAGATTCATTTATATTCTAAATATAAATGTTGTTATTCACATCTAATGTGCTTATCTCAATATCATCTTTATAAACAAAATACTTAGTGTTCTAGAATATAAAGGTATGCCCGCAACGGGTTAAACTAGATACAGAGATAATGTATAATGAATTAGAAACCTAAAAGAATTACTTTGCCATATAAATCTATCATTCCATAAATAAGTGTCACCGTATGGTTGCTCAAGTATTTGCATTATAGATCAAGACACTCTCAATTGATTAATATATGCGAGAATAACTCGTATTCCGATATTAACCAACCACCGTTTGATTTGATCAAGGAATTTCAATAACATTATCATTCTTTCATGAGAGTAACTAGTTGTTTTGGGACCCTTAAACCCAACTAGTGAAATGTCGCCGTAGGGTAGTTCAGTTCACCAGATATATCTAGAGTTCCTATCTTCTCAGAATCCAAACTTGATATTGACCCAAAATGGACATCATCTGTAGGGGAACGAAAATGAAGCCGTCTCGAAGTGCCTTTTGAATCTCACATTTTCGGACGAACAATAGAGATCGTGGGATATATTGTCGTATACCCTTCTCCACTCACTATTTTAAATTTAAGGTTTCAACTTAAAATATCTAATATATAATTCACTAGTGTCTATAAGTTTATACACGGCTAAAACATAACTCTTTTTTATTTAACTCTTAAATTTTTATTCGCTAATTCTCATTAGTCTCAAGTAATATTTTATTTAATTAAACTAATGTAATTAAGTTTGGTTAAGTGACCTAATTAATTTTAACTCTTAAAATTTTAGTTCAGTAATAAGTTTAAAATCTATAAATTCAAAAAGGGACAACATTTTAATTAAACTATTCAATTAATATAAGCGTCTTATAAAATTCCAATGGTACGTGGAATTGTGTCCCGAGTGTAGACCACATACTGTCCATTCAGATTCGGCTATGGAATTTACATCCGGATTTCCATCCGATATACCAATGGAAATATAATGCACTTATAAAGTCCATTTATATTAAATTTTGAATTTAAAATTTTAAACCATTAAATCAATTAATCTAATTAATTTGTTTCCATGCATATCATATTCCAATTTAACTCTTTTAAATTTCATAAAATCACATTTTATGAAAAGAATATCCATGCATCTATTACATATTATGTCATGTGAAAATGCAAGAATATGCACATTAAGCTCTATGACATGTTATTCAAACATTTCGAAATAGACATACATATAACATAAAAATAAATTTATATTGACCGGGCTCTTATTTTTCTATAGTAATCTAATTAGTATAAAATATACTAAGGCATCACTTGGTCTTCAAAACTTGCTCCATAGATTGGGATTGAGACGTTGACGGCATCGGCTCTCAAATTACATAAAATGATACAAGTTGATAATTTTACATTGGAAAATAATGTGGTTAAATAAGTGTCATTAAATGAATTCAACATTCTAAACTAATCTTAATATTTCAAAACCAAAACACAATAATGGAATCAAATAGCCACTAACATGCTAATTTAACATAAACCATTAGAATTTTGAAAAACCTGAAAATATAGAAGATGATAATCAACTTGGTCCAAGTCGAGTTGCCTCTGTCCTTAAGAATTTATTAGCCCCGTCTCGGTGCTCTACGGATGGTTTTGTGGCTAACGTTCTCCCATGATTACTTGGATTCTTCTTGAAATATGGGCACTCCTTTCATAAGATCTTAAACAATGAAGAATGGTGGAAACTCTCTCTTGACTCTAAAAAATGACTCTCTTAGACAATGGAAAACTTATGATTTTCTGGATGATTTTAGAATGAACATAAGGCTATTTTATATAGGCATGGAATTGTGCCTTTGAGGGCACCCTTTGGTTTTGGGTGTAACCCTCCTAAGGGTTATACCCCTTCCTTGTACCTTTTGGAGCCTAAATGTGTGTTCTTCCGATTTTATAGGACATGTCCCTACATGTTTGTGCCTTTTCAATAGGGCACTACTCAAGTGACATGACCCTTCTTCATTCATACTATATATTTAGAGAATTTACAGCAATCCCCTATAATTCTCTAAATATTCATGTAGACACATAAGAGAGTTTCCATGAAATAAAGTTGCATCAAAATATGTAGCTTTTGCCTTGAACCTTTCCTAGTGAACGACAATCGGATTTACTTGGCAAACCAGTGACCTATAGTCTTGATGTAAACCAAGACAATTTCCAACACACAACTTCACTTCGACCATTTCCCGTTCTACGGTTGTGTTCTTTTCGGCCATGAACATTGGTTCCGGATTCATCAAGCACTTTAGGGAATTCAGGCTGTAAAAGTCCCATGGAAGCGGCCTCACTTCTTACTTGAAATATGTGATCTAATATAAAGAGGTAATCTGCCTTAACCCCCATTATGACTCTTCTCTGAATATAGTGACCATTAAAAGCCTTTAGTTTATCCTAACCTTGACAGACAGCACTCTGCGTCATTACAGGAATGAGAAAGAATATAAAACTCTACAGTGTTTGTTTTGAATTGCATAAAGTTTCTATTGTCCCTTTTGAACCTAGATCTTGGATCTCTAGTCAGTTAGGTTGGGTTTCCACTGTGACAATTCTTAATCTATAGGCTTCAAGCCCATTCCCCTCGATGACTTCTCAACTTCCTCTCTAGGTAAACCTTTAGTAAGTGGATCCGCTAGGTTTTCCTTCGATTTGACATAATCTATCAAAATTATGCCACTTGAGAGCATTTCTCGTATGGTATTATGTCTGTGATGTATGTGCCGAGACTTACCATTATACATTATATTTTGGGCTCTCCCAATAGTCAATTGAATATCACAATGTATACTTATCGTTGGCACTGGTTTGGGCCAATTTGGAATATCCTCTAGAAAATTTCAAAGCCATTCCGCTTCTTCCGTTGTTTTGTCTAATGCTATAAACTCTGATTCAATAGTAGACCGGGAAATACCTATTTTTCTTGAGGATTTCCATGACACGGCTGCACCACCAAGTGTGAAAACAAATCCACTCGTAGATTTGGAATCCACTGTATCTGATATCTAGTTAGCATCGTTATATCCCTCTAGAACAATAGGATATCTCGTATAGTGCATACCATATTTTGAAATTTCTCTCAGATACCTCAAAACTCTTACTATGGCTTTCCAGTGGTTATGTCATGGATTGCTCGTATATCTACTAAGCTTGTTTACAGCTTGAGCGATATCAGGTCGTGTGCAATTTGTGAGATACATCAGACTTCCGATGATTCTCGAATACTCTAATTGCAATACGCTTGAGCCAGTATTCTTTGATAAACGAAGAGTTAGGTCTACAAGAGTTCTAGCCACATTTAGATCCCCTTTATTATATTTCTCAAGTATCTTCTCAACGTATTGAGTCTGAGATAATATATACCCCTCTAATGTTCAGGAAATCGTAATTCCTAAAATCACATCAGCTATTGATGAATCTTTCATATCAAATTTGATGGTCAATACTTTCTTGGTAGGCTGAATCATCTCATGATTACTACCAATTATCAGCATATCGTCTACGTAGAGACACACAATGACATATCTTTTTTAAGTTTATTTAGTGTATACACACTTATCATACTCATTGATTTTGAAACCACTTGACAACATCTCTTTGTCAAATTTTTCATGCCATTGTTTAGGTGCTTGTTTTAATCCGTATAAAGATTTTACAAGTTTGCACACCTTCTGTTATTGTCCAGGAACATTGAAACCTTCTAGTTGTTCCATGTAAATCTCTTCATCTAGTTCACCATTTAAGAATGTTGTCCTTCCATCCATTTGATGTATTTCAAGATCAAATATAGCTGCTATGGCTATAAGCATTCTTATTGATGTGATACGAGTCACTGGTGAATAGGTATCAAAGTAATCAAGGCCTCTTTTTGTCTATAACCTTTTATGACAAGTCTTGCCTTGTACTTGTCTATTGATTCTATCTGGTTTCATCTTTCCTTTGAATATCCATTTGTAGCCTAGTGGCTTACAACCTGGAGGAAGATCAACCAGCTCCCAAATATGGTTTTGTAGGATTGAATCAATCTCAGTATTCCACAAAGGTGCCTCCGATGAAGACATTACTTCTTTATAGCTTTGAGGCTCATTTTCTAACAAGTATGTGAGAAAAATAGGTCTAAATAACTTAGACGTTCTAGCTCTTTTGCTACGTCTAGGTTCAATTGCCTCAATATTTTCATGTTGATCTGACTCTTGGTCAGCTTGATCACTGTCTTTGACAGTATCAATAGTTCTTTTGAGAGACTCTATTTTTTGTCTTTCCTAATAAGGAAATGTGTCTTCAAAAAATGTCGCATTTCTTGACTCAATCATCATATTCGGATTTATGTCAGGAATTTCAGACTTATGTAACAAGAATTGATACGCACTACTGTTACAATCAACAGTTTTATGTCCTATTCTAACATTCTTAGGTTTATGAATCATTACTTTGGCAAGACACTCCCACACTTTCAGATACTTGTAGGAAGGTACATGACCTTTCCACAATTCATATGGTGTCTTGTCCAATCTTCTGTGAGATAGCTTGTTCAAAACAAAGTTGGCGGAAATCAAGGCTTCCCCCCACAAGTTCTAGGGTAAACCAGAGCTTGTGAACATGGCATTCATTATTTCCTTCAATGTTCGGTTTTTGCACTCAGCAATCCCGTTTTGTTGAGGCGAATAAGAAGCAATAGTTTTGTGATAATTCCATTATTGTAACATTATTCACCAAATGGTGACACATATTCACCACCTCTATCACTCTTGATTCTTTTGATTTTCTTGCCAAGTTCATTTTCAACTTCTTTCTTATAATGTATAAAGCTCCCAATAGCTTCACATTTTCTCCTCAGCAAATACACATAACAGAATCTTGTGCTATCATCGATAAAAGTGACAACGTACTTTTTACCGCCTCTTGTTTGCACAACATTCATATCACACACATTAGAGTGCACAAGTTCCAAGGGTTCAGAACTTCATTCTATGGAATGAAATGATGCTTTATGTATTTTTTTCTTCAACATATGCCTCACATTTATATTGGTTATCAATTGTAAATTTAGGTATAAAGTCTATGTTAATTAATTTATGCATGTATCATAATTTACATGTCCTAACCTCTCATGCCATACATTTTGTGACTCAATAATATAAGTAGAAGATATAGCTTTATTATTAGCACTATGTCAATTGACAGTCATTACATTGAACTTGAAAAGGCCCTCAGTGAGGTATCATTTTCCTACATAAACATCATTCTTAGTAAAAACAACTTATCAGAAACAAATACAAGCTTTAAACCATTATTGCTAAGGAGTGAACCAGAAACCAAGTTCTTCCGAATATCAGGAACATGCAAGGCATTCTTCAATGTAAGCTCTTTCCCAGATGTCATCTTCAGAATCACTGTGCCTTGTCCTAACCACACTAGAGGTAGAAGAGTTACCAATTGTCAGATGATCGCCACCATCGACCTTCTGATAAGAGGAAAATATTTTGCTATCAGAACATATATGACGAGTAGCCCCAGTGTCTACCCACAATTCTCTCGGATTTCCAACCAAGTTGGCTTCTATTACAACTACTGAGAGGTTCATCTCTGAGATCTCATCAGTTAGTTGCTCAACTTCAATGACATGGGCCTCATTTTTATTTTTCTTGCCATTATCATGAGACTTTTTATTTCTGCAGTCGTTTGCTATGTGACCGTTTTTTCCACATGTGTAGCACTTCCCCTTGAACTTCTTGTTTGCTTGGGAAGAATCAGCTCCACTGTTCTTTCTCTTTTTGCTACCCTTTCCACCTTCGACGATGTTGGCCTTAGACTCCATAGTCTTGTAGCTGGCCTTCTCGGACTTCCTGTTGTCCTCTTCGATCCTCAATTGAACTCCAAGGTCTTCAAGACTCATCTGCTTCATTTTGTGTTTCAGATAGCTCCCGAAGTCTTTCCATGATGGAGGCAACTTTTCAATGATTGTGGCAACTTGAAATGTCTCGCAGAGTTTCATTTCTTCATCCAATATTTCATGAATGATCAATTATAGTTCACCCAACTAAGACATTACCGTTCTTGAATCTACCATTTTGTAGTCCAGGAACTTACCCACGATAAATTTCTTTGCCTGGCATCCTCGGTTTTGTATTTCATCTCGAGAGATTCCTATAGAATCTTCGCAGAAATCATGCCTTTGTACACATTGTACAAGGTATTGTCAAGTCCTCCCAAGAGGTAGTACAGGACCCGGAGGATCTTTGAGGTACTTATACAACTGCAGCATTGTCAGGTAGAACAATATTTTGCTCCACCATTGTTTAAAGTTTGCTCTACCAAAATTTTCTGGTTTTTCATCATGAGCAATCAGTACTGCGATATTTTCGCTAGCCATGTGTAACTAGAAAAACCAACAGTAATTAATAAGTCTACAAAAAACAAATTACACAACGATCAATCGAATGATCTTGTTTAAGTGATATACTAAGAAACCACTCGTTGTTATATTGGACATTAGTACCAAATAACACAAGTCCTTGAATTTACGACAAAGGTTTCTTATAAATAAAGGAATATTCCCAGAGGACGAGGGGGGTCCGGAGTAACCACTTAAATCCCTGCCCACTTAGGCTCTTATCGCCTTTTGACAGAATATCCTTTAAACATTTTCTCAATAGAATATCTTAGACATTCAAACTTAATATTACACTTCAATTCACAATATAATAATAAATATGTGTAGATTTGTATGTGTATATGTGTATAAATCAATCAAGCTTGGACGGAATTACGTGTGTAAGATTATACTTTTAATTCTCAACCAAGTATGCAACACACAATTAGATTTCAACTTTATCATTATGTGTATGCTTGTGATAATTGAACACTTAATATTAACTTAAATCTATACTACCAAGTTTATCATAATACAGTATATGATTTTACTAAGTTAACATTATGATAATATAAATTAATCTAAGTCTATTTTAATCTAAAAGTAATTCCAGGATTTATTTCGTTAGTGTCACGTTCGTTTCTTCGTTCGAACGAAACTTTCCAGTGAGTTCACGTTCGTGTAGCGTTTGAAGATGAACGAAGTGTTCCAGAGAGTTCATGTTCGTGTTGCGTTCGTAACAGCGTTCGAACGAAGTATTCCAAAGAGTTCACATTCGTGTTGCGTTTGAAGATGCGTTCGAATGTTCTTTGGCAGAAGACTGGCGTTCGAGTTGTGTTTGAATACGCGTTCAAATGAGACTACGAAAAACAGATTTTTTTCCTACGCGTTCGTCGGGCGTTCGAACACCCTTGCGTATTTTTCATGAACATAATGCATTTTCCAGGAAAAGTGACTATTAACACATGCAAATTTTCATCTAACAACACTTAAAGTTAATAAGTTCTTAAGATTGTTGTTAAATAAGTGTCATTAAACGAATTCAACATGCTAAACTAATCTTAATCATTCAAAACTAGAACACAACAATGGAATCAAATATCCACTAACATGCCAATTCAACATAAACCATTAGAATTTAGAAAAACCTTGAAATGTAGAAGATGATAATCAACTTTGTCCAAGTCGAGTTCCATCTGTCCTTAAGAACTTATTAGCCCCGCCTCGGTGCTTTACGGATGGTTTTGTGGCTAATGTTCTGCCACGATTACTTGGATTCTTCTTGAAAAAGTGGCACTCCTTTCACAAGATCTTGAACAAGAAAAAATGGTGGAAACTCTCTATTGACTCTAAAAAATATCTCTCTTAGACAATGAAAAACTTATAATTTTCTGGATGATTTTAGAATGAACATAAGGCTCATTTATATAGGCATGGAAAGGTGCATTTGAGGCACCCTTTGATTTGGGGTGTAACTGTCCTAAGGGTTATACCCATTCCTTGTACCTTTTGGAGTCTAGAGGCGTGTTCTTCTGATTTTAGAGGACATGTCCATACATGTTGGTGTCTTTCCCATAGGGCACTACTCAAGGGACATGGCCCTCCTTCATCCATACTATATATTTAGAGAATTTACAATAATTAAATTTACAACACTTGTAAAAAATGACCTTATGGCCTTACATTCCCAAAACCAAAAATAACACAAAAATAAGAGCCATAAAAATTTACGATCAATGCAATACATTCATCACATGGATTTAAAAAAAAACATACATCACATGAACATTATAATATGCATACTCGTAACAACTTGCATAAAAATAATTTATATCTCATATAAATTAATAAAAATAGAAATTTTTAACAAAAAGAGAAGGGTTAAAAATACTTTTCAACCTCGCTCTTGATGCCAATTATAGGAACCGATTTCCCTCGGGCAGTGGAAATGACTTAGACACCGAGATCGATTTTGAAAATTTTTCTTTCTTTACCCATTCTTGGTCTAAATGTCCAGCCCCATTTGGACTTATTTTAATGTTGTTTTTAACTATTTTTTAGCCCCCGAACAACAACTCATATCTGGACCGTTTAACACCCAATATGCGCACACAACTCACTATTTTTAAGTTGGCTATTTTTTATTTTTCTACTACTATTTTGGATGATAAAATCACTCCAAATCAGCCCCAAAGCATCCAAAAAATATCCCTTTGTGTTGCTTATTTTTCTGGACAAAAATCAAAACAAACCCAGCACTCAAATCAATTTATAAGAGGTGGCAGTGAGCAGATTATGTGTGTGTAGAGAAAGAAGAATAAATTTTGTTCCAACTCCAAATGGTCTTCTGTGCTATGTCTCACAACCAACAAAAACTAGTGTGGGATACACTCACAAAATCAATCTCTAAACGCTTTGGATATCAAGTTTATCACACATCAATTTTTCTTTTGTTCTTCTTGGCTTTTTCCTTTCCTTCAATACTTGAGAAAATAAGAATAAGGTGGCTAGAGTTTTCTTTGAATGAAAAATCTCTAAAGAAAAAACTTAATTTTCCGTTTTATAATTAGGGTATTTGTTGTAAAAAATTAAACAAAACCCTAAGCATATTTCACCCTAGTTTCCGGCAGCCTTTGGTATTTTTATAATATCAAAATATTTAACTTAATATCATATTCATGACATTAATATGTTACTAATTTTGGTAAATGAAAGGTTTTAAAATCAAAATTTAAATTTATTCAATTCCAAACTAATATATTAAATTATAAAATATAATTTAATAATTACAAAACCTTTTAATATTTTTAATGATTATCTCATAATCATTTATTTAATGAAAACCATATATTAAATTTAACATAAAGTCTCATGTGTGAGTATATTATTAATCTCATTAATAATATATATATATGAGTATATAATTGGACTATCCAATTATATTTAATTTGCTACAGTGTATCGAGCTAGTACGGGGACCAAATGGACCTATAATTTTGAGCTCCAATAATCCCGAAATATTAATTAAACTCTTTAATTAAATATTATGAATTATTAACTTCAAGTTATTCCACTAAAAACCTGAAGCTGCACTATCATTGCCGGAGATAAATAATATAAGTCGAACTACGTCGGTGTCCATCGATATAGTCAATACATATGGATTGGCCTTTCACGAGTATCTCATAATTAGAGTCGGGTCATAATGTCTGTTATACCCTTCTAATTATTTTTACCTTAAATACCATTGATTCTTTAATGAATGATTTATTCATAACTATTATGAATATTAATCTTTCTCTTCGTAATAGAAGAACATGTGCGCTCTAATTGTTCAACTGCCGAATCAATCCTTAAGGAAGATACTCATCTACTTCTTGCAAGAATGAGTGAACTTCAAATCTATGTAAAAAGTCCACAGCTACACACCAAATCATGTCCCCAAAGTATATAGTTATTGGTCAAGATTGGTACACCAACCTCACATTTGTAGATTAAAGGACATACCCTGCCATGCATTAGTTAGCAGTACACTCAGGATTTCGATCAATCCATATATGACCATCTACTAGATTTAAATGAATTTCTTTAATTTAACGAATATTATAAGAAATGTATTTCAATCCGGGTCCAGTCATATATGATCACATAATATAAGGTGCCTTCATTCTCATGTCACCACATGGACGATCTCGGATCAAGGTTGCCATAAACAAAGTATCTGCTTTGTTTGCTCTCTACGGACTATTTTAGATTACTAACTTCAGACTTAAATCCTCCTGTGTATGACACTCATACACTAAGTCTGAAGGCATATTAGTAATCAAGGGTAAACAAGATAATTTATAATATGCGATTTAAATCAAACATTTGATAAATGAATAATGTATTTTTTATTTCATAACAAATAATTATGTTTACATTACATGAAGCTCTAGGAAATATATCCCAACAAA
The DNA here is from genome assembly GCA_019454045.1 of Zanthoxylum bungeanum. Taxonomy (NCBI): domain Eukaryota; kingdom Viridiplantae; phylum Streptophyta; class Magnoliopsida; order Sapindales; family Rutaceae; genus Zanthoxylum; species Zanthoxylum bungeanum. Next base: position 66,428 of record SKCR01030691.1, on the reverse strand, counting down.
GTGAATTCAGAAAACATATATCAAATTTGCATGCAATGGATTAGAAGTTTAATTCTATCTACATGGTAGAACAAGTAAAACAATTGTAGATAATTTCCATAATATTACACATTACCTTAGTTCAGATTTTTAACCCAGCCATGCCTCCCACTGCTTACGTAATTCTATAATCCTTAACGGAAAATGGGAATTCAAAAATTGAATTGAATTCTAGAGTGAGAAGTGGACCCTATGAATATCTTTCGACTCACAGCTTTGGCATGTTATCCCCTACCTATATTAACAGGTAGAAAACTCATTGTCAATCACACACACTGTGGCTCTTGATTTTGGCCCTGATAATTTCTCATTGTGACAGCTTTGACATGTTCACATGAGGTGTATCAAGGCTATACTTGTCAATGACAAACTCAAGCTATCGATGTAGTCCTGTCAGCTTTGGCATATTCAGGATTTCCATTTTCACTTGAATTTGTATCTTATCATATAAGTTCTACCAGCGTAAACGAACTACCATCAGGCATAACTGCATAGTTTTTGCACGATAAGACTCTAGCATCCGAAAATCATTCACACCCGTATTGACAAAACAGACCTAGAAACAAGTATCCCTAATACTAGTTACTATAAAGCCTTATTAAGCGAGGATATTCCTAAAGTGGGTTTTACTCTACATCGTATGTAGATATTTAATCTAGATTAATTTCTTGATAATTTAATTCTAATCAATAAACTATAACTTAACTTAACCATTAAATCTCTGTTATGTTTCCCATTAACGTGGAACCAAAGAATCAAGAAACATCTAGATTATAAGCATGTGTAAACACTGAAATTGGATCAAGAAATGTGTAATGGATGTAGGATTATACATGCTTCAATACCATTTTGTTGGGGTTATACGCTACGAAAGTGTGGTTTGGGCGAAATCGTAAATTTCAAATTTTTAAACTTACCAAATAAATTATTCAATATCCTATATCTATAATTTATTCATATTTCACTTAAACATATTATTCTATATCAAATAACGACATAATTAATGATGAAAATATTACGAAATTTTTATGAAAATAGTTCTCCGTAAAATAGCATAAAACTCATTTTCAACTTAACCGACCAATCGAGAGTACACAGGACTGCCTAGGTCAACCGCACTAGTATTTGGATAGTTTGTGGGCTGCCTGAACAGTGACCAACTCATTTTTTTGACACATGTTGCCTGGTAAGCCCCAAAATCACTCGGTAATGCAGTTTTTTGCCATTTGCGCGTATTTTCACTCCGAAATAATTTCTGAGAAATATCCTAACGCCCAACACACATCCAAATGACATATTTTTTATCACCAAAATACCAGATTTTCCAGGTCAGAACTGGACTAAAAACCAATATTTTATGCTTAAATCTAATATTAATATAGTTTAATCTAATTAATCCAACACCCATTCAAAATCACCACTAATGAAGAACTCTAGAATAATTCTAAGCATAATAAGAGTGGTCATTACACTCTAGAATGGAAATTATGTTTTACAACAACAAATTGAATAAAAATTACACTAATTTAGCTCAAAGTATATTCACATATGCATTAAGCCTCTTAATCCATCATCCAAATCAAAAAGCCCCAAAAATTGAATGAAAAAGAATCTCTACATCTCATGCTTTCAAAAAGAACAACAAGAAACAACTTTCTAAAATAAAGAAGACATAAAAATTACCTTTAATTTTCCTAGTCTTCTTTGAAATTTGTTCTTACTTTGATTCTTAAAGAAAATTGTCAATTTTTACGTATTCGAATGAATGAAAGAATCTAGGTTTTTTTGTCAAACCAAGCACACTTGAGAAAGGAAAGAATTTAATTTTTTTTTAAAATAAGGGGGCGAATGTTTGGGGTTGCTTTTGTCAAATAATAATTAATTTAATCAAATTAAAAAAACTTGGTAATTAGCCTGACATATGGAATCTCATTTAACCATATATTACAATAATATATATTAAATAAAATCCAAGTTTTACATATGTAAATATTAACTAATTTAATCCGATAAAATATTATTAATAATCGGTATTATTCATTACACGTTTCTCAAGTGTTCAACGAGTACACTTCATATTTTGGAACTTATTAGTTCAGGCACAAAATCTAATTTCGTGTTCATGATTCACCCACACGTAAATTATGTCGTCCATAGATAATTTCACTGAACTATGCAAGTCGAGGTCATCGTATATGTATAATCCCTCCGTCATATGTAATACATATTATACCGGGGATATAGATAGGAACGTCAAATCTTTGAGGTATAATGTAGTCAACTTACAAATTTACGATCTATTAATAACACTGGGAAATCACTTCCGCAGTGTACCACGATCATGGATTTAACACATCGCAAACACGTGCAGTATACCTATGCCATGTTCACAGGACTGGCTAATTCTATCTGATACACACCCGATATCATGCGCATCAGTCCACACCCAACGAACATGTGGAGGTCTGACCTAAATAGGTAAGTGATGTGACTACCATCAAAGTGTGGAGGATAACTCATATATTCACTATGATATCTCAAGTCTAAGGATCACTATGCTACTCGACTCGAGACGATTCCTATTGGCGTTGGTGTATCATCTTTTGGGAATTCTTCAATGAGTCATTCATTGTTCATCCACTATGAACACCTACATGTCTATACGAGTCTCCTAAGACTTATGGTTCATTTGGATAAACTATCGGAACTTGTCTCGATATACAACATGTACCGGTATCAGCAGATTTTACTAACCAACCCATGTCAGTAAATCTTAACCAATAACTTTATTTGAGAATATATCTCCACTAGTGACACCTCTCAATATCAATTACAAACTTCCTTATAACTATAAACTACAATATATATTATCGGGTATTTGTCTAATATATACATATCACTAAATCGGATTTAGTTTTAATTTAATCGAAATTAGATCGAATATGTATATGAAAGACCAGATGTGCTATCATAAATACGTAATATTATAGAAAAAAGAATTGTACATATTAATGAATCGATCATAAATACGATCTGGATTGGAGCTCAAAACACCAACCCTAAAAGGGAAAGATTAAAGAGTGAAAAACTAATTTCATTGTTGTTTAAAGATTTGTGTTAAAAAGAATGATATGACACAACGTCTGTATTTTAATCACTCTCCTAAGATATACATGCGACAGCTTACAAAATTTAGGATCCTGTAATTTTTAATTGTTAATTTTTTTTTTTCAAAACACATGTTTTACTTCTTTAACAACTGCAAGTGCTTTATGTCAAGTAATATTGTTGATTAGCTAGATTGTAGTCAGATACATGCTTCTGAATTCGGACACACCCTTTTTGACTTGGTCATTATCAAATCACCATTTTTTCACTAAACGACAGCTACTGAAACGTCAATTACCTAATTATGTGTCTCATACTTTTCCTTGGCTGCTCCAAGTAGTCCTCAGCTATACTAATTTTATTGCAACGAGCCAAAACTGGATGAAAAGATTTTCCACAGTGAATAGTCATCTGGACTCTATAGAGTCTCACGAGCAGAGCAGTTTAATTTCTTTTATATATCTTTTTCTCCCACAAAATGGCGTCTTCCAATACTGTTATACACTGTCCAATTGATCAAATCTTCGATCTCGACGCGGCTCTAGTAACGATCACAAACACGTCGTCCACACCAGGACAAGAACAGCAAGACGAGGAAAAGAACTGTGAATCGATCATGGGGCTAACAGTTGCCACCCAAGGAATTTGCATGGTGTGCATGGAAGATTTTCAACAGGCATTTCCGGGTAAGCAAGTTCCATGTGGCCATGTGTTCCATGCAACCTGTATCTCCACGTGGATCTCCCTTTCTAATTCTTGCCCTTTGTGCCGGAGGCACTGCATAATCTCGCGATCCCTAACGACTGACTAGAAGTTGTCATTACTATGGTGTATATGTATATTAGTAAAGGCAACACATGTAAGGCATGTACCTGTTATATTTCAACCAAAAAAAAAAAAAAAAGAGTTCAATTTCTTAATATTTTAACTAAATCTTCTTCATCTTTTTTTTTTTTTTGGGAAATCGGGAAGAGGATTTATACTTAAATTTATAGTAAACAAACTGAAAGAGGTGGATCACATTTCACTATGACATCCCAAAAATTCCAAGAGTGATCATCACTCTGGTGTAAATCCATTCCGAGGTGATGTCAGTCACTCCGGTGTACTTTCATTCCGGGCTAATGTCAGTCATTTCGATGTACTTCCATTCCGAAGTGGTGTCAGTTTATTCAGTGTACTTCTATTTCAGAGTGGTGTCAGTCTATTTGGTGTACTTCTATTCCGGAGTGGTGTCAGTAACTTCGATGTACATCTATTCCGGAGTGATGTCAGTCACTCCAGTGTACTTCCATTACGGAGTGATCATTAGTTGGGTGTACTTCCATTCTGAAGTGATGTCAGGTGTACTTTCATTCCGGAGTGATAAGCACTTAGGTGTATTTCTATTTCAAAGTGATGTCAGTCACTCCATTGTACTTTCATTCCGGAGTGATCACTCCGGAGTAGTTCAATTCCGGAGTGATGTTAAACACTTCGGTTTACTTTCTCTCTGGAGTGATGTCAGTCACTCCAGTGTACTTTCATTCTGGAGTGATGTCAGTCACTCCGATGTGATCATCACTCCGGTTAAATTCCATTCCGGATTGATGTCAGTCACTCCGGCATACTTTCATTCCAGGGTGATGTCGGTCACTCTGATTACTTTCATTCCGGAGTGATGTCAGTGTAGGAGCGAAGCGGGGTTTACCGATATGCCTATGATGCAAGCGACCACGACACTGTTGGGCTCGCAGCCCGTAGAGAGTACGGATTAGCCCGCGGGGGACTAAACAGGAGAATGAAGAAGTAGCCACCTAGTGTGAACTGGGAAAGATTTAAGGCCGCACTCACCCATCGTAAGGGAAGACCTCAAACCGTAGGGTTCAGAATGGTCACTTACTTATGCCAGTATAATGTACGGGTTCACACAATGGTATAGCCAAGTCTTATGTAGTTCATGCAAGATAGTTCAAATAAACACAAATTTTCACACCCATAAATATTAATAGAAATAATATGGCTCCACGCAAAGATATAATTAAATCACTCATGCATAATATAAGGCGACTGATTAATGAAGTAAATTAATATGAATGATGTAAAATATAAAGAAGACGAAAAGTATAATGCAATGTAAATAATTAATCACACATGCGTAATGGAAAATGAATAACTAAAGAGGTAAAAAAATGCATAAAATATAAAGAAAGAGGTCGACACATATATGAGTATTTCCCGAGTGGCACGTGGAGTTGCATCTCAAGTACAGACTGCACTACCGACCATTCGGATTCGGCTACGAAATTTACGTCTGGGTTTACACCCGATATATTGCAAGGGATAATAACACACATAATCGTCAATGCAATGTAAACGGATAAAAAAATAGACGCGAAATAATATAACAATGCATATACACATAATCATCAGTATGAATAAACATAAACAAAATAAAGGTGAAATAATAAAATAACAATAATTGTGAATAAATAGATAAAAAAAATAACAAAATGCCAAAGAAGAAATGTAGCCAGAGATTGGGCCATTTTTGATGTAGGGTTTCGCATACCTAGCTGGACGTATTTCACGTCCAGCCAGACATTCAGCGTCCGGAACTGTAAAAATAAATATGGTGAGGGTGCCATCAGGTCTTACCTTTTAATTTGCGTTTTCTCGGAAGTGTGTTAGGCCGTCACCGGAAGGATCGCTGGTTCGCTGGTTTGCTGTTTCTAGTTGTTGGTTCACTGTTTCTGGTTGCTGGTTCGCTGTTTCACGCCGCTGATTGCTGGTTCTTCTTCGTGTTTCTGCTTCTGCTCCACGCCGATGGTGTTGGGTTTCTAAGTTGTCCCAATATCATTTCAAGCAATGAAATCAAGTGAAAAATATCGGAATTAAACTTACTTTGATCGGATTTTGGAGGTGTTGAATACAAAACTATTTGCCTTTGAGAAGTCTCCAAGCTTCCTCTTTGAATGTTGAATCCAAGCTCCCAGCTTTGTTCTTTGATTCCAAGCTTTTGGGATGGTTTCCCTATCACATTGGATGATTCTTTGATGTGCTAGCAACTTAGAAAATTTGCAACAAATTTCCTTCTTCTTTCTTCAAGTTTCGGCCAAGCCAAACTTTTGAGAGGGAGAGTGCCAATTTTGGTAATGGAGAGAGGAGAAAGAAGTGAAAAAGATGACTTGTGTATTATGTAATCTAAAAACAAAATATCATATACCAAATCTCAAAATTTGGTAAAAGTCAATCCCATGATTACACACAAAATGTGTAATACAAGTCATCACCATTCCTTTCACCAAAACCCATCACCAAAAAGTAATTAAAGTGACAAGTGATGTGATATATGGGCCCCACTTGATTCAAAATCCGAGTGGGCCCGCAACACATCTCGGGCTTGGGTTCGTTAATTCCGAATTAATGAATTTTCCGTTGCGACGTAATTAAATCAAATTTAATTAAATAATTATGCCAAGCAAAATTACTATTCACGTCGCTCGCGAATTAATTCTAAATTAATTCGTTTGCCCAAATTAAAATCCAATTATAATTCCGCGTCGAAATCTAATTTCGTTTAATAAATCGAATATATTATTTTATCGATTAATTCCGAATTAATCTTTCTCTCTCTTCAAATAGTATTTTATCCTAGATAAAATCTCTCTGTAATTAATCCCAGATTAATTAAATTCAAATCATACGTCATCGGTGAATCTTCGGGAAGCGACCTAAGAGATCCCTGGATATGTTGGCAGTAAATCTGGTCGTCGGACTATCTGAACACGTACGTACCTCGTACTACATTTTTATCGATTTACGAGACATGGTTGGCTTCTAGCAAAGCATCGTGCCTACCCAATTCTCCAAAAATATTCTTAATGGAATATATAATCTTTGTCAGGCGTAGTATACATAGTATTGCATATTGCGTATTGCGATCTAGTATTAGATTTCACATGCAAGGCCTGGGCTGGAATAGTGTCTGCCCCGTACGAAGCATATCAACTAGTCTCTTTAATCGGATAATCATGACCATGTCATATTATCCCGTTGGTTGCAACCATTTAGAGTATCAGTTATGTATCCCTACGTGATCATCATCTCCATATGACTGAAGTGATACTTCCGTCTTGACATCACACCTAATACACTACGATTCTCAATAAACCCAGAAGAGACGTACACAGAACCTGTTAAAGTCCTGGATGACCAAAACCAAAGCGCATTGATTGTCGCAAGTACTAGTGATGCAAATCTCAGGTTAAGACCAAATACACCTACCGTGATGCGGATTCCCATAGACACATAGTCATACTACCAATGGGATTACGCGGGGTCTATCCAGAGCGAAGCTGTTTCCGTACCATCGGTAAACACAACATCCTATCACACTTGCATAAGTATCCAATACTTAAATATATGAGAACTATGCTGTTATGCTTCCAAAACACGAACAAGTGCAATACTAGTCTATTCCGCATTATCGATGTCCAGTCTCGATAACACTACGACTAGAGATATTTAATGATTAAACCTTTATGGATTGATATTGTCTCATATCTAATAATTCGGAACTAATCATAAAGACTTTTATCATTTATATATTTAAGTAATCAAATTAGAAAATGATAAAATACAATTTCCATTGCTACATAGTTAATTTGTACAAAAACCACAATGTCTTTTACAAATAGTGACGCTATGGGTCATAATTGTCTAAAAATCTTCCACTTGGCCTATAGCCAGTCACTCAAGCATCTAATACCTGAACTATGTACATGTCGCTCAAACTTTTGCTGAGGAATAGCTTTCGTCAGCGGATTTGCAATGTTGTCCTCTAATGCGACATTCTCGATCTTTACATCGCCACGATGTATGATCTCATGAATTAGATGGAAACTTCAAAGAACATGCTTGGATCCTTGATGAGACCGCTGTTCCTTAGCCTGCGCTATAGCCCCGTTATTGTCACAATACAATGGAACGAGCTCAGCTGCTAACAGAACTACTCCTAATCCAATTAGGAATTTACGGATCCAAACTGCCTCTTTTGCTGCATCAGCTGCAGCAATATACTCTGCTTCTGTTGTTGAATCGGCAACAGTCTCTTGCTTGGAAGATTTCCAGCTTACTGCTTTGTTGTTCAAACAAAATACGTACCCGGATTGCGACTTACAGTCCTCTTTATCAGTTTGGAAACTTGCATCGGTATACCCAGTTACCTCAAGTTCTCCATCTCCATAGATTAAGAAAGCATCATTAGTTCATCTAAGATACTTAAGGATATTATTAACCGTCATCAAGTGCCCTTCACTTGGATCGGCCAGATAGCGACTACACATGCTCAAAGCATACGAGACATCAAGTCGCGTACATATCATGGCATACATGATCGATCTGACTACCGAGGCAAATGGTATCCGACTCATGCTATCTCTCTCATCTTGAGTTTTACGACACATGTCCTTAGATAGAGTGACGCCATGTGACACTGGCAACAGTCCCCTTTTGGACTGATCCATGTTGAATCTCTTCAATACTTTATCAATGTACGTGCTCTGGGAGAGTCCAAGCAGCTTTCTAGATCTATCCTGGTAGATCTTTATTCCTATAATAAAGGCTGCTTCTCCCAGATCCTTCATGGAGAATTTTAATGAAAGCCAAGCTTTCACCGATGTTAACATGGGAATGTCATTGCCAATAAGCAATACATCATCAACGTAAAGGACAGTGAATGTCAGTGTGCTCCCACTAACCTTCTTATATACACAAGGATCATCCTCGTTTTGAACAAAATCATATTCTTTTATGATCTCATCAAAACACTGGTTCCAAGAACGTGATGCTTGCTTCAATCCATAAATGGATCGATTTAACTTACAAACCTTGTTTGCAAGTCTTGGTACGATAAAACCGTCAGGCTGTTGCATATAAACATCCTCCAAAAGGTTTCCGTTAAGGAAAGCGGTTTTGACGTCCATCTGCCATATCTCGTAATCGAAATATGCAGCAATAGCAAGCATAATCCGAATGGATTTAATCATGGCAACTGGTGAAAAAGTTTCGTCGTAATCGACACCATGTCGTTGACGATACCCTTTCGCTACAAGCCTAGCTTTGTACATTTGTACGTTGCCATCCATGTCAGTCTTCTTCTTGAAGACCCATTTGCAACCAATAGGCTTTACACCTTCTAGTGCATCAACCAGTGTCCAAACTTGGTTGGTGTACATGGAATCCATTTCGGAATTCATGGCATCTTGCCATAAACCGGAGTCGATATGTTGTATCGCTTCCTCATACGTAGCCGGCTCGTCTTCCGCAATAAGATTAATATCCACATGAGGTGAGATCAGAAACCCATACCTCTCAGGTTATTTTCTGACTCTCTCCGATCTACGCGGTCCTTGTGTATTCAAAGATTGTGGTACAGTCTCATCCCTAATGGAATGTTCATGTTCCGTTAAGGATTCTGTGACAGGAACAGTAGCACTCCGATTTTCATTGAGTTCTACTTTCCTCCCACTTATCACTGCATTTAGGAATTCATTCTCAAGGAAAACCGCATGTAGAGCAACAAATACTTTGTTCTCTTATGGGTGATAGAAGTAATATCCTTTGGTTTCCCTATGATATCCTACAAATAGACATTTATCCGATTTGGGTTCAAGTTTGGTACCTTCCAAACGTTTGATGTATGCCCAGGAACCCCAAATCTTCAGGAATGAGAAACCCTGTTTCTTTCCTGTCTATATTTCATACGGAGTCTGTTGAACAGACTTTGACGGAACCTTATTCAAAATAAGTATTGCACTGTTAAATGCATATCCCCAGAAGGAAATGGGTAGCTTTATGCGACTCATCATAGACCTTACCATGTCTAACAAAGTTCGGTTTCTCCGTTCGGACACACCGTTTAATTACGGTGTTCCTTGAGGAGTTCACTGTGAAAGAATACCATATTCTTTCAAGTAATCGAGAAACTCATTGCTCAAGTATTCGCCACCACGGTCCGACCGTAATGTCTTAATACTTTTCCCGGTCTGTTTTTCTACTTCGTGTCGAAACTCTTTGAATTTCTCAAAGGTTTCTGACTTGTGTCTCATAAGATACACATAACCATAATGCGATGCATCATCCGTAAAGGTTGCGAAGTATTCATATCCACCTCTAGCCTGGCTAGACATGGACCCACATACGTCACTATGAACGAGGGCTAACAATTCGGTGGCACGTGCACCTTTACCGCTAAAAGGTGATTTAGGCATCTTGCCTAATAAACAAGATTCGCAGACGTCATATGAATTTGGATCAAATCCGTCCAAGTACCCACTCTTCGAAAGTGTGAATATACGTGTCTTGTTTATGTGTCCTAGACGACAATGGCACATATAAGTTTCATCTTTGTTACTTACTTTAAGCCTTTTGTTTGTTACATTATATGTTTGAGATTGATTCCTATTCAAAATATAATGACCATTATTTACATCAGCAGTGCAAATTTCCATATCATTTTTATACATAAAACACCCAGTGTTTCTAAATACAAAAGTATACCCACATTGGGCTAACATAGATAAAGGAATTATATTCATTGTCAAACTAGGTACATAATAACAGTCTGTAAGTTTAAGTACATGCCCTGTTGGCAGTTCCAAAACAAAAGTGCCAACGGCCAAAACGGCGACTCGTGTCCCATTTCCAACGCGGAGGTCAATCTCTCATGAGGCCAGTCTCCTGCTAATCTGCAGATCCTGCACATCATTACATATATGAGTACCACAACCAGAATCAAAAATCCAATTTTTAAAACTAGTAGTAGACATGTTTATTTCTATAACAAACATATCTGAAGCCGGTGTCTTGCCCGCTTTGATTTCCTTCATGTGTGCCTTGTACTCGCGGCAATCACGCTTCAAGTGACCCCGCTTCTCGCACTGCAGACATACATCTTGGGATTTGTCCTTACCCTTCCCATAAGGTTTTGACGATTTGGCATTGCCTTTCTTCTTCTTCTTATTCTTTACACCTCCAGTTGCCTTGGGCCAAGCCCTTGGAGTCTGAGATGTTGAAGCGAAGTGCGCCTCGCGCTTCTTGCCCTTAAGGAGCTCTTTTTCTGCTTCGCGCAGTGTGGACATCAACTCTCCAAGAGTTTGGTCTTGGTTCAACATGTTGCAGTTCATGATGAACCCACTCCAAGTGTCGGGGAGAGACTGTAGGATCAAATCTACTGAAGTCTCAGCCTCGAAGACGATTCCCATCTGTCCGAGCTGCTCAATGTCAGCAATCATCTGTGACACATGGTGCTCAACAGACGTACCATCTGACATGCGAGCGCGGAAAAGCTTCTTCTGCAACTCATATCTTTGCGATCTAATATTGATCGGTGAAGATCATGCAACTTCGCCATCATCTCATAGGGATCCAATCCCTCGTTGTCATCGCTATGAGTCTTCCAAAGCTCTAGCTCAAGCAACTGATCAGGTCGGGGCTTAGGCCCAAGAGGTCTCTCTATAGTGTAGAGTAACTTCTCGGATCCCAGAACAATTCTGAGATTCATATCCCAGTCTTGAAAGTTTGTGCCATTAAAGACATTATCGCCCATGATAATATCCCTAATGCTTAACTTTCATGTCATCTTAATCGCAATAGTCCAACTATTCGATTAACGATGTATGGGTACAATCTAACTGTTACAAGAAAAATAATAATATATTAGTCCAACTAATAAATATAATTGACGAAATAATTTGAAAGCGCATAAAGCTAAGTATTTGAAAGAAATTGCAAATTCAATACTAGCCTCCCACTATTTTTCAGCGAGCCTCTAACCCTCTGTTGAGTACTCGGGAAACCTAGTTTCCTAGTGGGCTAGGATCTCGTTAAATAACACACAACATTGACTTTGGCCAACAAACTGTTTGATATTTAACTAGGTAGATCTCTAAGATCAATTGGATCTCATCCAATTCCTAGATCCGGTAGGTGGACCTCCAAGTCCGAAACATATATACAATATATATGCCAATATATCCAATATATTTTCCAAACCTTTTTCCTCTGAATCAACTAAGCCTTGGCTTTGGCACAACAAGCTCAATGATTCCAGTTAAGCGGAACCCATTGACTTTGGAAAGCTTCGTAATCGATGTCGATGGATAAGAAGTGAGATTGACTTTGGCCAATAAATCACAACTTGGACAAGACATATGATATGGAAGAAAGCCTTCATGATTCAAACACATCCTCGATAGACAAAGGTCTTGACTTTGGCCAACAAACCAGTGCCAATCTTGGATCTTGAGTAAGAATCACTCAATGGAAGGAAAACACTTAATATTTGTTGAGGGTTTTTCGCGTAAATTGGCAACCAATTTATTATCTTTGTTAGGTCTCATCATACACCCTTAAGCATACATTCTAAAAGTATAATAAGGCGCGGTAAATAAATTAATAATGATATGCGGATGGATATCTCACAGATTGTTCCTAGAACAAATCACTCTATTTCCTCTCCCCGGCTAGCATTATTCTTACTTCTACCCAATTACATAATACAATTAAAGAAACCTCATTAACATTGAGGGGAATTAGGTGAGAAGAGAATTACAAAGAATCGAGAGAGATAAAGCTGGACACTCAGGTCCAATTTAATAAATTCTAAATTTACAACAATTTCCAAAATTGCCCTTTCCCTTCTAATATCCATCCGATATACATTATTCATTCAACACATCCATGTATTCACACAAAGCATGTTATTCAATCAATCTAATCCAACTAATTAATCTTTGAATAAAGTGATCATTCAATGTTCAAACAACGATTTGATTTGCGCGAGTCCAACTCGTTTGAGAATAAGTACTCGAAGTACTCGAAGTACGAATTCTTGAATTATATCGAACTATAATTTAAATCTAATTTAATTCGTATTCAATACTAATTTTATATTTAATTCCAAATTAAATAACTACGCTTTTTAATGCGCATTTACGACTTAGATTCCAAATCTAATCTAAATGGGTCTCAAAGCCCAATTAACATCCAATGTCATTTAATTAAAGTCTAATGGGCTTTCAATTAATTTCTTAAGCATGGACTTTGGTCAATATGGGTCAAACCCAAATACCAAAGCCCAATCAAGGAATCACCCTATTTTCCAAGAAACCAATTTAGTCCCATTAGGCCTAATTAAACATAAAAGGCCCATTTGTTCTATTTGGACTTAATGGAATGGTTTAGGCCCAATTTGGATCCAATCCAATTGACCTAAACCAACTTGGCCCAACCAAGCCCATTAGGCCCAAATACAACATTACAAGCCCAATTCTAAATTAAGCTCAATTAATCAAATTCTAAAATTCCAAATTTCATAATTTAATTAATTAAAGTGTATTGCATTAATTAATTATCTAAATTAACATTTCCAAAAAATCAATTTAATTAATTAATCATGCTTTAATTTGTTCAACACATGTCCAACATTATTGAAACAAAAAATCATCTCATTTCATGCTTCTCAAGGTCACGGCATTGTAGGGTTTTTTATATTCGATTCTGATTTCAATCTGATTGAATCTCAAATCAATATATCCATGTCTTTCAACTCATCCAATGATCAAAAAACAAAAATACCATGACTTTAGGTCTATATCACATTCGGCCAACATGCAAAAATTGGGGAAAATTAATCCAATTAAATTTCCTTCAAATTGATCATGCATAACTCCAAGTTATCAACATACAAGCATACTCAAACAAACAATTTGATAAAAACATGCTCAAATCAAATTTACCACAAATTTTAGTATATGCCTAATCAAATTTCATGCTCAAATTAGGCTCAATGATACCATTGTTGGTTTCTAAGTTGTCCCAAGATCATTTCAAGCAATGAAATCAAGTGAATACACAAAGAAGAATAGCAGAATTAAACTTACTTTGATCGGATTTTGGAGGTGTTGAATACAAAACTTTTTACCTTTGAGAAGTCTTCAAGCTTCCTCTTTGAATGTTGAATCCAAACTCTACGCTTTGTTATTTGATTCCAAGCTTTTGGGATGGTTTCCCTATCACCTTGGATGATTCTTTGATGTGCTAGCAACTTAGAAAATTTGCAACAAATTTCCTTCTTCATTCTTCAAGTTTCGGCCAAGCCAAACTTTTGAGAGGGAGAGTGCCAATATCGGTAATGGAGAGAGGAGAATGAAGTGAAATATATGACTTGTGTATTATGTTTTCTAAAAACAAAATATCATATACCAAATCTCAAAATTTGGTAAAAGTCAATCCCATGATTACACACAAAATGTGTAATACAAGTCATCACTATTCCTTTCACCACAACCCATCACCAAAAAGTAATTAAAGTGACAAGTGATGTGCCATGTGGGCCCCACATGATTCAAAATCTGAGTGGGCCCGCAACACATCCCAGGCTCGGTTTCGCTAATTCTGAATTAACGAATTTTCCGTTGCGACGTAATTAAATCAAATTAATTAAATAATTATGCCAAGTAAAATTACTATTCACGTCGCTCGCGAATTAATTCTAAATTAATTCGTTTGCCCGAATTAAAATCCAATTATAATTTCGCGTCTTCATCTAATTTCGTTTAATATATCGAATATATTATTTTTTCTATTAATTCCAAATTAATCGTTCTCTCTCTTCAAATAGTATTTTATCCTAGATAAAATCTCTCCGTAATTAATCCTAGATTAATTAAATTCGAATCATACGTCATCTGTGAATCTTCAGGAAGCGACCCAAGAGATCCCTGGATATGTTGGCAGTAAATCCGGTCGTCGGACTATCTGAACACGTACGTACCTCGTACTACGTTTTTACCGATTTACGAGACATGGTTGGCTTCTAGCAAAGCACCGTGCCTACCCAATTCTCCAGAAATATTCTTAATGGAATATATAATCTTTGTCAGGCGTAGTATACGTAGTATTACGTATTGCTATCTAGTATCAGATGTCACATGTAAGGCCTGAGGCTGGAATAGTGTTTGCCCCGTACGAAGCATATATCGGATTACAAGCAACTAGTCTCTTTAATCGGATAATCATGACCATGTCATATTATCCCGATGGTTGCAACCATTTAGAGTACCAGTTCTGTATCCTTGCGTGATCATCATCTCCATATGACTGAAGTGATACTTCCGTCTTGACATCACACTCAATACACTACGATTCTCAATAAACCCAGAAGAGGCGTACACAGAACCTGTTAAAGTCCTGGACGACCAAAACCAAAGCGTATTGATTGTCGCAAGTACTAACGATGCAAGTCTCAAGTTAAGACCAAATACACCTACCCTGATGCGGATTCCCATAGACACATAGTCATACTACCAATGGGATTCCGCGGGGTCTATCCAGAGCGAAGCTGTTTCCATACCATCAGTAAACACAACCTCCTATCACACTTGCATAAGTATCCATTACTTAAATATATGAGAACTATGTTGTTACGCTTCCATAACACGCACAAGTGCAATACTAGTCTATTCTGCATTATCGATGTCCAGTCTCTATAATACTACGACTATAGATATTTAATGATTAAACCTTTATGGATTGATATTGTCTCATATCTAATAATCCGAAACTAATCATAAGGACTTTTATCATTTATATATTTAAGTAATCAAATTACAAAATGATAAAATATAATTTCCATTGCTACATAGTTAATTTGTACAAAAATCACAATGTCTTTTACAAATAGTGACGCTATGGGTCATAATTGTCTAACTGATGGTTGTTGTTTCGCGCCTCTGGTTGCTGTTTCTTCCGGTTTTTTTCGTTGTTTTTTTTTGTTTTTTCGTTGTTTTTTTTGGTTTTTTCGTTGTTTTTTTTGGTTTCCTCCTCTCTTCTCTTTCCGTTTTCTTTCTTTCTCCCTTCGTTTCTTCCTCATCATTTTCTCTCGGTTTTTCCTTTCTTTTATAATGCTGCCTCCTAGGGTTTTTTTTTTGCTCTTTAAGTTGTCGCCCACTTTGATAATGACTTGGTCCCTTTTATAATTATTTGAAGGGATCTCCATAAATATATTATCAAATTATTTTGGGAATAAAATCTTATAAATTTGGTGATGAGGAGATCTCAAATCTTGTTAAATTGGTAAGGATGAGATCCCAAAATCTCATAAAATTGGAAAGTGTTGATGCTTCTATAACTAAGGAGATTTTATCATTTTTGAGAAGATTATTTGTGGGATGCATGGGCCAATTGCATGGGCAGGTGCCTGTCTGAGGCTAAGGTTTGAAGTAGAGGCTGACTGAACGAATCCGAGGCTGGCTAGTGAGTTTGAATCCGATGAGGTGCTAATTTTGGAGGTTTTCCTTCCTTCCAGCATTCGTTTCTCGCAACTTCCACAACTTTTCAAGTAGTGCCTCCATATGAGGCTCATCATCAGGTTCATGCAAAAATGCAATGTCTACAGTCGCCCCCACTTTGATAGGGTTTGTGCAGCGTATGTCAGTGACAACCTTATCAAAGTCATGCATGCATTTTTTTACTTACATGATCCATCTTCATTCTCAAGGCTCTTTGCTCGCCCTCATTCCCGAGGTTGTTCTCCATTTCTTGGAGGTGCTTGTCCTCATTCCCGAGGTTCCTCTCCATTCTTGGAGTTCTTCTCCATTTTTTGGAGTTTCTCATCCTCATTCCCGAAGTTCCTCTCCATTCTTGGAGTTTTTCTCCATTCTTTGGAGTTGCTTGTCCTCATTCCCGAGGTTCCTCTCCATTCTTGGAGTTCTTCTCCATTCTTTGGAGTTGCTCCTCCTCATTCCCGAGGTTCCTCTCTTTTTTATAATTGCTCGTCCTCGCCGCTTTTTCTTTTTCTTCAAAGCCTGCGAACAAAAGAAAAAAATTGTGTGTATGCGATATTTGTTCATGTATGCATGGATGCATTCCTTACTCTGTTGGGGTTCTTTGTCCTATTGGCTTGATGTCATCCTTGGTTAGGCATTCTTTGCGCTAGAGGGTTTTCTTCACTCCTTTAGGAATCCTCTTGGCCTTTGGTGCCCCTTTTCCTATAAAACACTTTGGGGGCCCCTTAGTGTGCTTACAGTTTCCTTCTGCCAATTCTCCTCCAGTGATTGCTCAGTTCTCTTTGGTCTCATGGCTCAAGATCCCGTTGTGTCCCTTATTCGTGGGGTGGTAGACTGGTCATCCCCAGACCTGGCTCAGCTTTCTGCTCTTTGCTACCTGCACCGGGTGAATGTGGATTACGCCTTTTTGAAAGCGGCCTCATCCTTTTGGGATACTGAAAATAATATCTTCTGATTCCCAGATTTCGAAATATGCCCTCTCCTTGAGGAGTTTGCTGCCATTCTCGGCTTGTATTTTTCTCCTACCACCCTTCCGGCGATGTCGCGTTTCCAATGTCAATACCTTCGGAAGGCCTTCAAAGCTTTCCTTTGTTGTCCTGAAGATGCGGAAAGGATACTGCCTTCTGCTTCTTCCATTGAGTTTTTTTTTTGGATAAGGTAAGTATTATAACCAAAAGAAAACTAAAAAAGGAGCAAAGAGGCATACCCCAGGCAACTAGAGAGGACAAGCCCTCCTAGAAGAAAAGCCGAAAGGCTACAAGAAAAGATCAACAGAAGATGTCATCGGGCAAGTGCCACGAAAGGTGAAGCCATTTATTGTCATAAGATGGTTTCACCTTGCGTAAAAAGCTAGCACGATTCCGAACATCAAAAATAATATCAAATAGAAGAGTAGAAACAGGCCGAAGAGGCATATAATGAGTGCGAGCATTCCTCTCCCTCCAAATATGGTAGACTGAGGCTGCAAAGGACAGACGAACCAATAGGTGACATAAAGAAGCATCAGTGAACTGACATAACCACTCAACAGTCTGACGCCAATCCCGGCGTCTCCAGTTTAACCCACACATAGCCAGAAAAGACGACCATACCCTCGAAGAGAAAAAACACTGGAAAAAAAGATGATCAATGTCCTCACTTGAACAACCACAGAGAATACAACGCGAGCAAGAAGAGATGCCAAACCTCATCAAACTATCATGAGTACAAAGGCCTCCCTGAATAGACATCCAAAGAAGAAAGGAATGGCGGGGAATAGCCTTCCGGAACCAAACAACTCGAGACCAATGCATCAAGGTTCCCCTAGTCCGCATGGCATTCCAGGCACTATCCACAGAAAATCTCCCACTCATATCATCCTCCCAAACTAGCACATCCTCCCTCAAACTAGAAGGAGACGGAAGATGGGACTGAGCCAAATCAACAAGGGCAGCAGACCTAGAAGGGGGCCAATGCCAAGCAGAATCAGAGATAATGGAAGCAACTGTGGCCATCCTATCCAAGCCAGAGTCATAAATCACTCTCTCACCCAACGTGTCCACAATCGGGCCCAGAGGATGCCAAAAATCAAACCACAATAAAGTCTTCTCACCATTCCCAATCCTAACTCTCATCCGCCGCCGGGACCAAGAACGAAGCTCCAAGATCTTACGCCAACTCCAAGAGCAGTCAGTAGGACAAGGGACCTCCCAAAAACTTCTCCCCCTCAACAAATAAGAGTGAACCCAATTCGACCAAGAGGAAACCTGGCCAGAACAAAGAAACCAAATATGCTTAATAATAGCCGCTCTATTCCAAGAATCCAAACTCTTAATCCCCTGCCCCCCCTCCTTAAGAGGTAAACAAACTTTGCTTCAAGCCACTCTCGCCCCAGAAGAGGTGAGCGCACTACCCTTCCAAAGAAAAGAATGCAGAATCGTCTCCACCTTCCTAACAACAGACTTAGGAAGAATAAATAAGGAAGACCAATAAACTTGAATGGAGAACAAAACAGACTTAATAAGCTGAAGCCGACCCGCATAAGAGAGAAACTTACTACTCCAACTCTTAGCACGCATAACAATACGATCCACAAGAGAAGCACAATCAGAGGCCCGAAGTTTAGTAGAGATCAAAGGGACTCCCAAATACCGCACTGGAAGGATCCCTACTTGGAAACCCAAAACATGACCCAGATGGCCTTGAATGGTAGGAGAGATACCAGAAGAGAAGAATTGACTTTTAGCTGGATTCGGGATTAAACCTGATAAACCACTGAACTGCCCGAGACAATCCTTGATCAAGGAAACTGAGGATACATCTGCATTACAAAAAATCATAAGGTCATCCGCAAAGCAGAGATGAGTAAGACGTTCCTTAGAACACCGCCAGTAGAACTTGAAACCCGGATTAGTAGCCATATTACGAAGAAGACCTGACAGAACTTCCATAGCCAAAACAAAGAGATAAGGAGACATATGATCACCTTGTCGCAACCCACGACCCCCATGATAGAGGTAGGGTCCCGTCCCTAGAGGAGTGTAGTTTTATTATGTATCTTGGCCCAATACCTCTTAGTGGGTTATGATAGTACGGGAGGTGACTATCATTTATTGCACATCATCGAGGGAATCCAATGTGGTCATGATCATTCCCCTGTTATCTTGGCCGAGACGCTTCATGGTTTAGACATGATAAAGCACCATCATGTAAGCCGGTTTCTCGGGAGTCCCCTTGTTTTACAGGTTCGTTCTATCTTTTGCCCAAGCTATCATTTCGAATTTTCATTTTAGCGGATTGCTCTATCTTGCTTGGGTTGCCTTTTCAAGTTTTCAATCCAGCGAGCTAAATTTTTTTTTTCCAGATCTGGTTGAAAGAAAAGTTAAGACTTATTGTTCCTCCTCCGGCTCCTGTATTTATTTCTTTTGGCCTTCGTCACCACATTGCTCGAGCCTTAATGAAGAAAAACCTTCCTTATGCAGAATGGCACGAGTGGCAGCTGCGCCTTACTACTGCACACATCATATGGATGTGTCCTTGGTGGCGCCTTAGTCATGTCGCCGTGGATTTCCTCGGGCACTGCGTACCCTTTCTCGGCCTAAACTCCACCTCATTCTATCTTTCCTCCAGGGTTCCTTAACAATATGGATGTTTTCATCACCCTGTCCCTAGACAGCGTACTTTCCAAAGTGGGCCACTGTCTCGCCGCTTCTTGGACCATTTCCAGACCAAATGGTCTCAGCGCCAAATGTGGCCCGTCGTTGCCCTGAGGCCTCCCAACGCTCCTTCTCCTAGATCTCCTGACCTTGGTCCAGCATCTAAGAAATAAAAGATGTGATTCATAATTACTTGACCCTAATCTTTCCCGGTTAGCTGGGATTTTTGCAATCTATGAACATCTTGAACATTTGTTTCAATAAAGGCGTTTGCATTACTTCTTATTACATATGTAGGAAATAATGAACTGTATTGCAAGGATACATATGGCGCTAACTATTCATCTCAGATTTTACAATTAACTATTTTTCTTGCTCACTCATGCTCTATATTTTGCTTGGGCTGTCCTTTGCGAATTTTCAACCCAACAAGCCTTTCTCTTTTTTATGCAAAGTATTGTTTCAATTTATCCACGTTGATGGGTTCGGTGAACTCGTTCCCTTCCAAATCTGACAGTCTCACTGCCTCATCCCCCATCACCCTTTTGACTAGGTAGGGCCATTCCCAATTGGGTCTGAACTTTCCCGTTGGGTCCATTATCAGTGGCTCGACTGCTTGAGCACTAGATCACCTTCCCTGATCTTGGTGGGATGCACTTTCTTGTTGAACGCCTGGGCCAACCTTTTCTGGTATAGGTTCATGTGGTACAAGGCCTTTATCATTTTCTCATCCAGTAATAATGCTAGCTGTTCGAACCTCTGCGAGGCCCATTCCTGCTCAGGTAATCCTGCCTCTGCTAGTACCCGCATTGACTGTATCTCTATTTCCACTGGTAACACGTCCTCCATCCCGTAAACCAAAGCATAGGGTGTGGCTCTCGTTACCGTTCTCACCGAAGTTCTATACCCCCACAAGGCATATGGCAGTTTGTCTGCCCAATCTTTATAACTTTTTGTCATCTTAGCTAGTATATTCTTTATGGTTTTATTGGCCGCCTCCACCGCCCCATTAGCCTGTGGCCTGTAAGGTGATGATTTGTGATGCCATATCTCGTACTTTTGCAACACCGCCTTTGTTTCTCCCTGAAATTGGACTTCATTGTCCGTCACTATGTGATGTGGCATTCTGTATCGACATACTATGTTACCGGCTATGAACTTGGCCATCTGCTTCGTCGTAACATTATAGAATGACTCGACTTCCACCCATTTCGAAAAATAGTCTACCGCCACTACTATGAAGCGTTGTCCATTTGATGCATGTGGCCTGATTTCTCCAATCATGTCAATACCCCACGTTGAGAAAGGTCATGGTTCTGTTAGTCAATGTAATTCCGTAGGCGGCAGATGGTTCAAGTTGCCGTGTGCCTGGCAATCTTGACAGTGCTTCACCAGCTTTGCGCAGTCAGCTTCCATGGTCGACCAGTAAAATCCTTATCTCACTATCTTGCGAGACAAATTCAATCCATTCATGTGCGGTCCACATACTCCAGCGTGCACCTCTTCCATCACCTTTTGTGCCTTTTTTTCCTTAAACATTTCAACTAGACGCCGTCGGCTTGTCTCTTGTACAGCTCTCCCCTCAAACTCACATACTGGGAAGCCAATTTCTGAACGGGTATTATGTATTTCTTTCCGGCTCCTTATGGGAATTCCCCACGTTCTAGATACTGCAGAATATCGTAGTACTACGGCTTCCCATCGTCGACTTCTACTTCCAAAATCTTCTATATCTCATAGCTGGGTCTGCTAGCTGTTGTCAGCACAAGGGGTCTCATTACCAGTTTTTTCGGGTTTTCCCAAGTTACAGCTAGGGTGGCTAGTGCATCCGCCATTTGGTTCTCTTCTCGTGGCAAGTGCTAGAATTTACAGTCGGGGATAGCGTATGCCAACTTCCTGAGATGGAGTAGGTAGGGTCTCTACCGGTCTTCCTTCAATTCTCATTCCCCTCGCATTTGTCGAACTACCAAAATCGAGTCTCCATAAACTTTTATGTCCCTAGCTCCTAGGGCTATTAGTAATTTCAGTCCAAAGACACAGGCTTCCTATTCGGCAATGTTGTTGGTTACTCTGACATCAACCTTTTGGCCATAGGTAGGGTTTCTACTTTGGGGGTTACTATCACAATTCATATTCCAGCTCCTTTGTAATTCACCGACCCGTCGAAATATATTTTCCACCCCTAAACCGTTATGGCTTGAACCTCCTCGTCCGGGAATTCGAACATATATTGATCTTCTTCTATGGGTTGTAATGCCAAGAATTCCGCTACGGCTCACCATTTGATTACCTTAGAGTGAGGTATTCTATATCAAACTCCGTCAGCAACACCAATCATCTTCCCAACTTCCCTACCAGTGAGGGAACTAACTGCAAATACTTTAGGGGATTCTCCTTTGCTACCACTTGTTGTTAGGGATATGCCCTATACCCAACTTGTGGATGTGCTATATGTACATGTATTTGTAATATTTTCATTAATTAATAAAATGGCAATCTTTATTATACGTGTCTTACATAACTTATATGAATCATCAACACTGTAATAAAGCCATTGGAGTAATAAGACGATGGCTTCAACGTCTTATGAGAATCATTACTCTTAAATGTTCCTAGTCATAGTTTTGTGAATAATCTGGGCGTTCACAAAGCGGAGAGACTAGCATGATGATATGATCTGCCCTTAAGTGGGGTAGCCGATCTCATAGGCTACTAGCGGAGATCCGTCCGCTTGGTGTATCACATGGATGCATGAGTTGCTCGTGTCCATCGAACTGACAGCCGAAAGTTTTCATATGGAGTATTTATCCCATGTGTCTGTGAGAATTTTCATGTATCGATTATATGACTAGTCCTTAGACTTGAGGTCTTTACAATCTTATGTGCGGATCAAATAACTTTGACATTCTCCTTCCCCGGTTCAAAAGATCCGGTCATAAGGGTATGATTGGGTCATTTGTTGAAACACATGGAGTTTGTAAAGATACAACAGAGAATCACCACTCTCTCGGATAATATTTTCTTATAAAAGTAGTATTCCTGTTCGCGGGTTGATATGTGTGATCAGTGCTTGAGACTGTGGCCACATCGGAAGAATCATGTGAGATTCTTGGGTTAGCACGATTCATGACACTATCAACATCATACCTTTGACCATATGGGTAGATATTTTCCGTACCCTAGGTCAATAGGTGGGTATACTATGAGGCGAGGGACCGTATCATATGTAAATCGCATACAGAATGGGTATATATATCTTTCATTCTCATTTGGGGGCCTTGGCATGTTGCTAGATGTCAACCTTGGTCATTGAAATCGAACGACCATCTGATCGGAGGATAATTTATGTTCATTAAATTATCATGATTCATTGCATGTCCAACTTGAGGGGAACCCAAAAGGTCACACACAACAAAGTCGAAATCAATGGTTAACAGTGCACAGTACATATTTAACAGCATATATGATTGATGTAGGAATTGTTCATAAATGGTTCAATGTGTTTAATTATTGAACATATCATTTATGAGGTTCCATAGTGGCTTAGGGATTGGTGAATGACGATAGGGGCACTTTGGGAATTGGAAAAAAAATACTATTCACATGAATAGTAACGAGTGAATAGTAAAATTTTTTATATTTAATTTTATTATTTGTTTTGAATTCCAATTCGGCCCAAACTCTTATTTGGGTTTTATAATCCCATTAAACCACTAAATTAAAATCCAATGGCTAAGATTAAATTGGCTTTTATCCCACATCGGATTCTTAATTAATTTTGTTGTCTTTGGAGCACTATATAAACCCAAAGAATTCTTCACAAATTTTTGCACCAAACCTTTCATATATTGGGTTTATATAAGTGAGCAACTCTAAAGTTTAAGAGTAAGCCACTAATTTAGAGGATCCTTAAGTCTTATTGACTAGAGGAACCTCAAGTTAAAAGTTTTGAGGTATTTGCCTAGGCTAGCACCAAAGGCAAAATACCCGTGCACTCAAGGCGTAGTCTTGCCGTTGAGTTTTGGCTTTGGTGTGTGCATCTTTGGAGGCCACACACTTGGGTGGCTCTTTGGAATGTGGAAGAGCTTGCTGTGTTCGAGAAAAGCTTGTAGATTGGAGGGAGGACTGAAAGAGTCTTTGGTTCAAGTAAGTCTTTTTCTTTCTTTATTTTATTTAGAGTTCTTATGATAGTTAGCATGTTTAGGTTTATGTTCTTTGCATGTTTTATGAGCTTTATGCTTAGAATATATAGTAACATGTCTTAGCTTGTAGAATAATCAAAACAAATGGGTCTTGGGCAAAGGGAAAGCGTCATTATAATTTTAATTATTTATTTTTCCGCTGCGCACTCGTGGCTGCTTCCCAACATTTGTATCTTATAGGATTGGAAGTAATGACGCAACTTTCGGGAAGCCTATATCACCGCCAAACAGATCTTTTCCACCTCTTGATAGCGGGCTTCATACGGAAGCATCTTCTTACTGAGGTAGTAGACTGTATGTTCCACCTCTGTCTCATCTTCTTGTACCATCATCGCCCCCAGCGCTTCGGATTCTATGGTCAAATACAACACCAAAGGTTTGCCCGGCCTTGGAGGTTTCAGGACGGACGGTTTTACCAAGTATTCTTTGATTTTGTCAAAAGCTTCTTGACATTGCCTATTCCACTCCACATGCTGGTCCTTCCTTAATAGCTTGAAGATGGGCTCACATACTAATGTTAGCTTGGCAATGAATCGACTGATATACTGGGTTTTCCCGAGAAAAGCTCTAACTTCCTTTTCTGTCTTCGGTGCGGGCATCTCGGTAATTGCCTTGATCTTTTCAGGGTCCACTTCCATCCCTCTCATTCCTATCGTATGCCCCAATAACTTCCCGGATGTTCCCCCAAACACACACTTCTTGGGGTTGAGTCGGAAGTTGTACTTTTGAAGGAATTTCTCCAGCGCTTTTTTATGTCCAGCCCTCGTCTCTACTTTAACCATCATGTCATCCACGTATACCTCAACCTCCTTATGCATCAAGTCATGGAATAATGTAGTGGCCATTCGTTGATAAGTGGCTCTCGCATTCTTAAGTCCAAATGGCATCACCTTGTAACAATATATACCCTACTCATTGACGAAGGCAGTCTTATGCTTGTCCTCTTCGGCCATAAAGACCTTGTTATATCCTGAGAATCCATCCGCGAATACATAACAAATAAAGTCGCGCTATCAACCAACACGTCTATATGGGGTAGGGGGAAATCATCCTTTGGGCAAGCTTTGCTGAGGTCCCTATAATCCACTCATATTCTGACCTTTCCATCATTTTTCGGTACCGGCACAATATTGACTAACCACTCGGGGTACTTCACCACCTCTAAGAACCCTAGATCCATATGCTTCTTGACTTCTTCCCTAACCTTTTCGGCTCATCCTGGCCTCATTCTTCGGAGCTTCTGTTTTACTGGTCTCATGTTCGGATAAGTTGGTATCATGTGCTGGGCAATACCCTTGTCCACTCCTAGCATGTCTTCATAGGACCAGGCAGATACTTTTGCATATTTTATTAATATTCTCTCTAATTCTTTGCGTTCATCAGAGGTAACCTCACTTGCAATTGAAATTTCCTTAGGGTTTTCACATTTACCAAGATTAAATGCATTTGTCTTTGTTGAGTCAATGTCAAATATGCTCATATAATGCATGTTATGATGCAGACTAACAAGAAAATACTTGAACAAGTAAGCAAAATCAATGTCTTTATTATTAATAAATGCATGATTACAATCAAATAAGTCAGGAAAATAAACATCTTCGTGATTTGTAATCTTTTGTTATTTCGTCTTCTTGTTTTCTTCGAGCGTCAGATTCTCCAACTGCAGTAGTTCTCCTCCCCATTTATTTTCCTCTTTTGCAACTTACCCTGCTTGTGGTTCTTTGCCCATCACATCCTTGAAGATCTCGAATCCTGGTACTATGATCCTATTTACTTCTACGGGTTCAGGCTCTCATTGATACCATGTGGCTTTCATAAAGTATTCCATCAGCTTCATCCCTTTTTTTCTTGGTCTTCGGCTCATTCACATCGGATTCATACCCCAATCTTTTCTTAGTGGCCTGTCCCTTGCAATCTGGAAGTGCTTTTATTCTCTGGCCTCTAGCACTCAAACCTGTGCCCGACTCATATTTCATTCTTTTCATGATTCTAGCCACTTTGGGGTCTACCCATTCTTCGAAGTTTGCTGCCACTTGGAACCTTGTGAAAGGTTGTATGTCTAAAGCAGCCACAACATTATCTACTTCAGCCCTAATGGTGACGACTTCCTCTCTATGCGGGAACTTAATTAATAACCTTGTGCAAAGTGGATGGCATAGACCTGGTCACCGGTTCGGTTCCGGTTCGGAACCGAACCGAACCGGCCGGTTCTCGGTTCCACAAGTGTGGAACCGGAACCGTAAACCGAACCGGAACCGAACCGGTCGGTTCCGGTTCGGTTTACGGTTCCCCTTTCGGTTTTTTTTTTTTTTTTTAATAATAAATTTTTAAAAAATAGAAAAAATTCTATAATCGTAATGTTTTTTCATACTATCACATCATTTTTATAGAATCTTTTTTTATAAAATTCTTTTAACATATAATTTTTTTTATAACCAACTCTTGGCTAGTGTTTTCTTTATATAAGCGATGTGGATATTTGTTACTTGGCTATTGTGTCCCACATTGCTTATATAAAGAAGTCAATAACCAAGAGTTGGTTATAAAAAGGATATGGACATTCATGTTTTAGTATTACAATTTTAAACCTCATTAAGTCATAATTATTAATAAAAAAAATTGAGAATTACTTGAGAACCTTACGGTTCCAAGAAATTTTTTTTTTTTTTTTTTTACTTCCGGTTCCAACCGGAACCGTACGGTTCCGGTTGGAACCGCTGGACCGTTCGGTTCCAGCGGTAAGAACCCTAACCGAACCGGTCAGGTTCCGGTTCGGTTCCGGAACCGGAACCGGAACCGGTTGGAACCGGAACCGTCCGGTTCCAACCGGTTCGGTTCCGGTTCGGTTCCGGTTCCGAACCGGAACCTTGGCCGGGTCTAACCGATGGCACGCCCCCAAGTCTATGAAACCATGGCCTCCCTGATCTTGAAATTTTTTCTTTCCCCTATCTTTATTCCTGATTTTTTCACCAAAAATCCAGATCTAGAACAGCCCATCTTTATAAGCCAGTTGCGTGTGATTATGTTTAAATTGTTCCATGGGTGCACACATCATGCACGCTGAAAACTGCTTCATCATCAAAGTCCAATTTGATCGTTCATATGCTGCATGCGTGTGCTACTTTCTTGTGTTCAATTTATGGGTGAAGCCATTGTGACCATTCGGCTTCTATAATCATGCATCATGCATAGTCACGTTTAGCTTCTTCAAATTGGCCATGCAAATTGCTTCAAAATGATGTTTATTTTTGCCGTAATAGGTCTATTATTCATGCACTTTGATAGGTTTGTTGCTTCAATAGCACGTTGAGTGCGTGAAGGTTTCTTTTGATCATGATGATCAATTGCCGTGAGATGCAACTGAGTAATCGATATATCAATAGGTTAGTAATTTGTGATGGATCGGATCTATCACTCGATCTTCTGTGTCATGACTCGTTACCAAAAATATGTGAGAGTAGGTTCGGAATAATTCACTTGAGAAAAATTTTCTTGAGAAAAATTTTCCTCTATGTTTTCACTCTTTTCAATATCATTGAAAAGATAAAAAGTGGCTAGGGTTTTTAAAACAAGAGAAAACATTTTAATTTATATCTAGGGTTTAGGTTAATTACTTGTGATTGTAAAAAATTAACCCTAACCCTAATCACACATATAAAAATTGGCCAATGGCATAATTGTCACAAAATAATTATTAATTTTAAAAAATTAAATATGATATCAAATATCATTTAATTTGAAATTAAAATTTAAAATGTAACTTATATCATGATTTAAATTACATATTTGATTTTGAGTTAAATCAAATTTATTTCAAAATTCAAATCTTATATTAATTGATTATCTAATAATCATTAATATAAAAATATATATTAAACATTTTAATATTGTTGGGAAGCGGCCGCGAGTGCGCAGCGGAAAATCAAAATTATTATGACGCTTTCCCTTTGCCCAAGACCCATTTGTTTTGATTATTCTACAAGCCTAGGCATGTTACTATATATTCTAAGCATAAAACTCATAAACATGCAAAGAACATAAACCTAAACATGCTAACTATCATAAGAACTCTAAATAAAATAAAGAAAGAAAAAGACTTACTTCAACCGAAGACTCCTCCAGTCCTCCCTCCAATCTACAAGCTTTTCTCGAACTCAGCAAGCTCTTCCACGTTCCAAAGAGCCACCCAAGTGTGTGGCCTCCAAAGATGCACACACCAAAGCCAAAACTCAACGGCAAGACTACGCCTTGAGTGCACATGTATTTTGCCCTTGGTGCTAGCCTAGGCAAATACCTCAAAACTTTTAACTCGAGGTTCCTCTAGTCAATTAGACTTAAGGATCCTAAAAATCAGTGGCTTACTCTTAAACTTTAAGGTTGCTCACTTATATAAACCCAAGATATGAAAGGTTTTGGTGTAGTAAATTTGTGAAGAATTCTTTGGGTTTATATAGTGCTCCAAAGACAACAAAATTAATTAAGAATCCGATGTGGGATAAAAGCTAATTTAATATTAGCCATTGGATCTTAATTTAGTGGTTTAATGAGATTATAAAACCCTAATAAGAGTTTGGGCCGAATTGGAATTCAAAACAAATAACCAAAAAAAAATTACTATTCAAATGAATAATAATTTTTTTTTCCAATTCTCAAAGTGCCTCTATCGTCATTCACCAATCCCTCAGCCACTATGGAACCTCATAAATGATCTGTTCAATAATTAAAAATATTGAACCATTTATGAACAATTCCTACATCAATCATATATGCTATTATATTTTTACTGTGCACTGTTAACCATTGATTTCGACTTTGTTGTGTGTGACCTTTTGGGTTCCCCTCAAGTTGGACATGAAATGAATCGTGATAATTTAATCGAACATAAATTATTCTCTGATGAGATGGTCGTTCGATTTCAATGACCAAGGTTGACATCTAGCAACATGCCAAAGCCTCCAAATGAGAAAGAAAGATATATATACCCATTCTGTATGCGATTTACATATGATACGATCCCTCGCCTCACTATATCCCCACCTATTGACCTAGGGTACAGAATGTGTCTACCCATATGGTCAAATGTATGATGTTGATAGTGTCATGAATCGTGCTAACCCAAGAATCTCACATGATTTTTCCGCTGTGGCAACAGTCTCAAGCACTGATCACACATATCAACCCGCGAACTGGAATACTACTCTTATAAGAAAATATTATCCGAGAGAGTGGGGATTCTCTGTTGTATCTTTACAAGCTTCATGTGTTTCAACAAATGACCCAATCATACCCTTATGACCGGATCTTTTGAACCGGAGAAGGAGAATGTCAAAGTTATTTAATCCACACATAAGATTGTAAAGACCTAAAGTCTAAGGACTAGTCATATAATCGATACATGAAAGTTCTCACAAACACATGGGATAAACACTCCATATGAAATCTTTTGGCGGTCAGTTCGATGAACACGAACAACTCATGTATCCATGTGATATACCAAGCGGACGGATCTCCGCTAATAGCCTATGAGATCAGCTACCCCACTTAAGGGCGGATCATATCATCATGCTAGTCTCTCCGCTTTGTGAACGACCAGATTATTCACAAAACTATGACTAATAACATTTAAGAGTAATGATTCTCATAAGGCGTGGAAGCCATCGTCTTATTACTCCAAGGGCTTTATTACAGTGCTGATGATTCATATAAGTTATGTAAGACACGTATAATAAAGATTGCGTTTTTATTAATTAATGAAAATATTACAAATACATTTTCATATAGCCCATCCACAAGTTGGGTATAGGGCATATCCCTAAAAATCTCCCACTTGCACTATAGCCAACTAGTATGAATCTGGACACCATACTCTCTGGTGTGCCTATCATGCTTTTGTTGAGTCAGCCCTTTAGTCAGAGAATCTGCAAGATTATCTTCTGTGGGTATTTTCTCTATAATAACTTCTTTTCTCTTAACAATCTCCTTGATGAGATGAACTCGCCTGAGTACATGCTTGGATTTCTGGTGGAACCTTGGTTCCTTTGATTGAGCAATGGCTCCCGTGTTGTCACAACACATCGTGACGCCATTCTTTATCACGGGAAGCACTTCCAGCTCTGTGATGAAGTTCTTTATCCAGACTGCTTCTTTAGCTGCCTTAGATGCTGCAATATACTCAGCTTTAGTGGTGGAGTCCGCTGTAGTTAACTGCTTTGTGGTTTTCCAACTTACAGCACCGCAATTTAGAGTAAACAGATATCATGTTTGCGATCTGTTGTCATCCCTATCGGTCTGAAAGCTCACATAATAGTAACCAATGACTTTCCTCTCAGAACAATCTCCGTATGTCAAAAACACATCCTTAGTTCTTCTCAGATACTTGAGGATTGTTTGGACAGCTGCCTAGTGTTGCTCACCAGAATTTTCTCATTATGCTAAGAGCATAAGAGACATCAGGTCTTGTACATATCATGGCGTACATGATCGATCCTATTGCTGAAGCATAAAGGATCCTACTCATACGCTCTCTATCTGAAGGAGTATGTGGACATTACTCCTTATATAATTTGATTCCATGACAAGTATGTAAATTACCTCTCTTGGAATCTTCCATTTTGAATCTTTTCAAAACTTTATCTATGTACGTAGATTGAGAAAGTCCTAACAACCTCTTAGATCTATTACGGTAGATCTTAATGCCGAGGATCTAGGCTGCTTCTCCCAAATCTTTCATGGAGAAATTCTGAGATAACCATTACTTGGTGGCTTGCATCATGGGAATATCATTCCCGATGATTAATATGTCATCGACATATAATACAAGTAATACAACAGTACTCCCACAACTTTTCCTGTAAACACAAGGCTCGTCTACATTTTTGATGAAGTCAAATTCTTTGATTGTCTCATCAAATCGTATATTCCAACTTCTGGAGGCTTGCTTGAGTCCATAAATGGATCGTTTAAGCTTGCATACTTTATTATGATCATCCTTAGATGCAAACCCCTCAGGTTGTGTCATATAGACTTCCTCTACTAGGTTCCCATTAAGGAAAGCTGTTTTGACATCCATCTGCCAAATCTCATAATCAAAGTGTGCAGCTAGTGCTAGCGAAATTAGAATGGAATTTATCATTGCAAGAGGCGAGAAGGTTTCGTCATAGTCAATTCCATGGATTTGTTTATAACCTTTCGCCACCAACCTAGCCTTATAGGTTTGGATGTTGCCTTCTGCATCAGTTTTACGCTTGTAAATCCACTTGCAGCCTATGGGTTTTATCCCTTCAGGTGCATCTGCCAAGTCTCATACTTGATTCTGATACATAGAGTCTATTTTGCATTTCATGGCCTCAAGCCACTTGACTGAATCAATGTCGCGTATTGCTTCGTCATAACTGGTGGGATCGTCATTATCAACGATCTGATCATGTTCCTCATCAATATGGAAACCATATCTTTCAGCCTCATGTCTTTCCTTACCAGACCTTCTGAGTTCATAACCTTTTGGTTATTCCGTCGCTGCCCTTTTGAGGGGCCTGAGGTTGAGTTATATGTTAGTTTGTTCTTCTCGTACCTCATCGAGGACAAGTCTACTCCCACTATATTTCTTGAGAAGGAATTCATTCTCTAGAAATTTAGCATTTCGTGAGACAAATGTTCTTTGTTCATTTGGGACGTAGAACATGTATGCTCTTGAGTTCAAGGCATATCCTACAAACTTACATTTAACTGCCCTATCATCCAATTTGTTAGTTTGTGTGAGCTTGACATATGCGTCACATCCCCAAACTCTTAGATAACTAAGACTAAGATGTTTCCCAGACCATAACTCATATGGTGTTTGAGTAACAGTCTTGGAAGGAACTTGGTTTAGTAATAGTGTTACAATTTCTAAAGCAAGACCCCAAAATGAAAGAGGTAGATCCGTGCCTGACATCATTGATCGGACCATATCTAATAATGTCCGATTTCTCCTTTCGGAGATCCCATTATGCTGTGGAGTTCCCGGAGGAGTCCACTGGGAAAGAATGCCATTTTCTCTCAAGTAATCTTGAAATTCATTGCTTAAGTATTCACCACCTCGGTCAGACCTTAGTGACTTAATACTTTTATTAAGCTGGTTATCTACTTCAGCCTTGAAGTCTTTGAATTTCTCAAAGGCTTCAGATTTGTACCGCATAAGGTACACATACCCATATCGCGAATGATCATCGATAAAGGTAATGAAGTAGGAGAATCCACCTCTAGCGATGACTGACATTGGTCGGCATACATCAGAGTGTATGAGTTCTAATGTCTCCGCTGCACGCTGTCCTTTACCTTTGAAGGGTAATTTGGTCATTTTATCAAGTAAAAAAGACTCACAAGTTCTATAAGTTTTATATTTGAAGGGTTTGAAATACCCATCCTTATGTAGCTTAGTTAATCTTGTTTCATTGATATGACCTAAGCGACTGTGCCATAGAAGTGATTCATTGAGATTATTCGAGTTAACGTTGTATATATTAGAGGTTGAACATTCTTTGTTAGTTTGTAAGACATAGATACCATTATTCAAAATACCATCTCCATATTTTATTTCATTGAAATAAATAGAACATTCATTACAACTTATTAGGCATGAAAAGCCTTTATTACATAAAGAAGAAATTGAAATGATGTTCTTTACTAGAGAAGGTACATAAACACAATCTTCTAAGTCTAAAACTAAACCATTCGGAAAAACTAATGAATAAGTCCCCACGCACAATGCAGCCAGTTTTGCTCCATTACCCATTCGTAAGTCAACCTCCCCATGACGGAGTCTCCTACTGTTTCTCAGGCCCTGCACATTGTTACACAAGTGAGTCCCACAACCGGTCTCAAGCACCCAAGTAGAAGGTTCAGAGTTTTGAGAATATAGTTCAATCATATACAACATATCTGAAGCATTGGGCTTCTTGGCCTCTTGGGCTTACCTACCTTCCTTGGCATTCAAGGATCTGCAGTCTTTATTCCAATGACCCTTCTTTCCACAAAAGAAACATTTCCCCTTTCCATTTTTCTTCTTCACTTTACCATTGGGCTTTAGGTGATTTGGAGCCTTGGCCTTGCCCTTATTTTTCTTTGGGCCTCGTGGCTTCAGGTCCGTACCCATAAGCATGACGGAGGTTTTAAGCTCCGGTTTCAAGTCCTTCTCTGCTTGCTTTATCAGATTGTGCAATTCTGCTAAAGTAGCTTCTTTTTTCGATCTATCAAGACTGAAGAATTAGATCGTGACCTATCTCATTATCCATGATGAACCCGAGGTTGGCCAATTTTTCAATGTGGCCAATCATTTTAAGCACATGTCCACTAATAGACCCTTTCTTATACCTTGTTTGGAATAAGGCACATGACACTTGGAATCTCACGGTATGAACGCAACTTGCATACAACTCCTTCAAGTGAAAGATGATGGTTTGAGCATCCATATCTTCGTGAGCTTTCTGAAGTTCGTCCGACATAGAGCGAAGCATTATGCAAACTGCTTGCTCATCATCATCAACATGTTTCTTCCAAGCATCAAATGTATCTTAGTAAGCATCTTCTGCGGGTTCAAGGGGAAATAGTCTTTTAAGAACATAGAAAATCTTTTCTTGTTGTAAGACAATTTTAAGGTTTCTAAACCTGTCATTGTAGTTGTCCCCTTTGAGCTTATGCTCATCAAGGATGGAACGAAGTGATACTCTGTTTGCCATTTGAATGTTTGTGAAATTTTTAACCCACCTGTTAAGAGAAAATGTTAAAATTAGGAATATGTTTTCATTAATGTTTCATAATAACATAGGCTTTTAATATTATGAAGTTTCTCCCACTAAATTATTTTAAAATTTTAAGAAAATTGCATCAACCCCAATATGATGGATTTCTTGTGGGCAAGGATCCCATTATCATCATTTCATAACTCCGACTAGGGCCGGTCATTATAAAATATGATAATTAGGTAGGTTCCCAACCAATTTATGATATAAACACAATTCCTTGATCATTGGGTTGGGCAATCAAACATGTCATAGCTTATGCTAGTCCTTGTGGACACCCAATCTTTGCCACTAAGTTATAAGACCACGCCTAAGGGTCGCTGCGTCTTATGACTCTGAAAAGTCAAACCATTGTCAATAGTACGATTTAGGGACAAATTGGTATTGGTCAGTCTGGTAAAGCCTAGTCCTGCCAATACGGTTTAAGCCCTTTGGGTCTATACTTTACAATGGGAGGTAAATTTTAGACTTAAATTATTATTGAGGATTTTAGCAAGTTTAAGTGAATAACTGTCAAATGGATTCCTCCATTGAAAATTCCCCAGAGGGAGGGTGGAGCGAACTCTCTTAAATACCCTTACCTCTTAGGCTCTTATTGCTTTGGTGACAGGAATAAACAATAGATCCTCCAAATTAGTCCAACACTTTAAATATGCTTTAAGGTAAGCTTTGAGTAAATGATTATCTAGATGTCTTCACAGTTTTTCCTTTTCGCTATAAAAAGGTAGTGAGTGAAGGAAGACACCAAATCATTATCTAACTCTAGTAATACCTTTGGTTAAATTAACTTTAGATTGGAAAGTCTTATTAACCCCTTGGTCCGAACCCACTTGTATCTTTTATAATGTCTTTTAATATAAACAAGTGTGTAGGCACTGCATTTTGCATGTAAGTCCCGATGATGAGTCTCGTACGGAGGCACTACCTTTTAAGTCACGGAAGTCGCAGGAAACGAATGTCGGAAGGGGAAATTCAGAATAAGTATGTCATCGGATTCAATTCACATGTTCACTGCTTTCGTTCGTGCTGCGTTCGTGAACACGTTCGAACGTCAAGCAGATTGCAGGTATTCTTCCAGCGTTCGAATGATGTCGGTACTTCTGGTTTTGTTGCTAGCCTCTCGCCCAAGCCCATTTAGCCCACCAAAACCCACCCAAAAATAATTAAAACATTTAAAACATGTCACAAATTAAAATAATAGCCTTCCTAAATTAAATAAATCACATCCCAATTTAAATAATTCACATACCTAAACGAAACAAATCAAATATATGATCTTCCTTCTTTAAACAAATCTTGTCCCCAATTAAATATATGTTTTCCTTGTGTGACACTAATTAAATGGCATCTCTTTAATACCCAAATCTTATTCCTTTTCAAAAAGAGAAGCCCTAGCAATTGCCTATAAAAGAAACACAAATACAACACTCTCATCTCCTAGTCCATTCACACATAACACAAGAACAAGCACAAAAAAAGTTTCTCTTCTCCTCCTCTCTCTACTACAGCTGAAACTCATCCCTCTAAACACCCTCCATTACCGAAAATCACACCCCTAAAATAGTAAGCCTTCACCGAAAATCACCCTTGAAATAACCCCCATATTCACCGAAAATCATAAACCAAGACAGCCCACATTGCCGCAACAAAACAATCCACAAACAACCCTATTGCCGTGTCCAAAACTGCTCCCATACAGCCCCCTAACCACCACAAAAACAGCAGTCCCAAAACCGCAAAAATAGTAGCCTAAAACCGCAAAACAGTGACAGTAAAACAGTAGCAAAACAGCAGCAAAACAGAGGAAATGACGGCTCAAAATAGTGAAGCAGCGAACGAGAGCAGTGAACCAGTGGACCGGAGGAGTTGCGGAGCATCAACCCTTTCGACGGCCGTGTAACACACTTTCGAGAGACGACCTAAGAGGTTAGACCTGAGGGCACCCTTCCTTTTATTTATTTTCTTAGTTTATTTTGCATGAGTATTGTGGGTTGGTGCAATATGTGATTTCCGGATGAACGAAATATGTGTTCTCTCTTGTGGTTTATCAGATGGAAACCCGGACATAAATTCTGTAGCCGAATCCAAATGGACGGTAGTGCAGTCTGTACTCGGGATACAACGCCACGTACCGCTTAAGAGACACATATATTTCGTTTCATCCAACCTTGTGTTTGAACATGATTTAGTCATTTTTGTTTTACTTTCTGCACGTTGTTTGTTTGTGTATTGATGATGTAGTGCGCATGGGCTTAGTATGTTGGTCTAAAGGTTCTCTATTTGAGGGAAGAAAAGTCCAAAAGGCTACCTTTACGACAATACTTTGCCGCGCCGGATGGAGTATGTTTGATTGAATATGAGATATGTTTAATCGAGCATACGAGGTCCTATATTATTGTTGTCTTTATTTTATATGTACGGTAACATAATGCGCATGGGCTAACTAGGGTGGATTAAAGGTCCTCTATTCGAGGGAAAATGCCTAAATGCTACCTTTACAATGATGTTTTGCCGCGCCTTTTATTATGTCATTTACCCTTTTGCATATCGTTGCTTTATTTATGCATGCATTGCATTCTTGTGCGCATGGGCTAACTAGGGTGGATTCAAGGTCCTCTATTCGAGGGAAAATGCCTAAAGGCTACCTTTACCACGATGTTTTGCCGCACATTTTATTATGCCATTTATCCTTTGCATATCGTTGCTTTATTTACGCATGCATTGCATTCTTGTGCGCATGGGCTAAGTAGGGTGGATTCAAGGTCCTCTATTCGAGGGAAAATACCTAAAGGCTACCTTTACCATGATGTTTTACTGCGTTGGACGAGGTACACCCGATTGAATGGGAATGAGTTCAATCGGGCACACGGGGTCCTACATTGTGGATTTGATTATCTATGTATGTGTTACGTCATCCATCATGCATCAGGTCATGTCCCGTTCGAACGCGTTCTCGAACGCTATTTGAACGTGAACCTTCTATTTCCCGGTCGAACGTGTTTACGAATGCTACTCGAACGCGCATGCATTTTGGTTCATCAGGTCTTGTCCCGTTCGAATGCGTTCTCGAATGCTATACAAATGCGAACCTTTTGTTTACCGTTCGAACGTGTTTACTAACGCCACTCGAACGCGCACGTATTTTCTTTGTTTTATCATGCATCAGGTCTGGTCCCGTTCGAACGCGTTCTCAAACGCTACACGAACGTGAACCTTCTGTTTACCATTCGAACGCGTTTACGAACGCTACACGAATGCAAATACACTGAACTGAATCATTTTCATCACATTTCATGCATGATCGCTTCTTGGGTGATTTCTTTTGTATTATGTAATTAACCATGCCATTCAATTATTGACACTTTTGCTGTTATCATCCATTTGTATTCCCGCATTCATCTATTTGATGTGTTCGCAAGATTGTGTTCAAGCATGATTAGGTCTTTAGGATGTTACTTGTTTCTCAAACATGATTTAGCCATTAGTATGTTATTCCTCTTTGCATGATCTTGTTATCTCCTTTCGCAATAGGTGTTTCTTTATGTTTATGTTTAGGTTGTTATTTATTTTTCGTGTTTGATGATTCAACATGTTCATGAGATTATTGTGTGATATCATATGTTTGCCGTTATGATGATTCATTTTATACATGCGAACTTAGGAGTAGATTATCCTTGGAAATATATGATGCTTAGGCTTGGTTAGATCATTGCACAAATCATATCATTACAAGGGGCATAAGTAATGGACCATTCTGAACCCAACAGATTGAGGTCTTCCCTTGCGAGGGGTGTGTGCGACCTTAAATCATTTTCCCGGTTCACTCCGGGTGGTGACTCCATGTTATTTCTCCGGTTTAGTCCCTCGCGGGCTACTCCGTACTCCCGACCGGGCCGCGATCCCAGAACAGCGTCGTCCAACATCTGTGTCCTACAGTCTGGCGACTCCACTGGGGATAGAGAATCGGCCCCGAAATAATGTCTTGTAGTGATTATGATTTGTGCTTTAATTGACCGTGTTTACCGTGGGTTGATAGGGGTTTAATCAAAGGCACTTTTAAGGCTAGGTAATGGTTTGGTGTCTTCCCTCATTCACTACCTTTCTATAAGGAAAAGCTGCGAAGGCACCTAGATAATCATGTACTTGTAGCCTACTGTGATGGACTAATTTGGAGGACTCGTTGTTTATTCCTGTCACCAAGCGATAAGAGCCTAAGAGGTTTGGGTTTTTAAGAGAGTTCGCTCCGCCCTCCATCTGGGGAATCTACAACGGGAAATCCATTTGACAGTCAGTCACACACCATAACTCGTTGGCACGTACCATAAGGTATAAAAAATGTGCGCTCACTTGGTCGCTCGAACCCTTGAGTGGGGAGACCTAGTTGTGGGCAATCCTTTGCCAGCGAGAGTCTTTGTCCACACTCCCGCAAACCCACACATAGACCGGAGTTGTATGACCTATAGCAACTATTTCCTTGTTCTTGTGGACCATCCTCATTTGGATGCAGTTGGACTTCTTGTCAGAAATGCGAACTTGTTGGGCCATTTAAACTGGGATGAGTTCGTATCCTATGACAATTAGGCCAAAAGTCTCAGAAATGTCGATGGGCCACTCGGTAGAAATTATTTCTTTATGCTTATGTTTAGGACCATCCTCATTTGGATACAGTTGGACTTCTTGTCATAAATGCGAACTTGTTGGGCCATTTAAATTGGGACGAGTTCGTACCCTATGACAATTGGGCCAAAAGTTTTTAAAATGTCGATGGGCCATTCTGTGTTTGGGCCCCTTATCATTTGAAGTTGTTTAACCATGTTGTCGCAAAGGTGTAAACCTGTTGGGCCTTTCAACTGGGACAAGTTTGCACCTTGCAATAATATGATTGAAGCTTTAAAATGACAATGGGCCAAATTATATATTCCACACATCACACGTATCTCATGCATCTCATGCATACACACATCGTGTTAACTCTCTTGTGTCTTAAGAGCCATCAGAGATATCCGTTGGGTTAGGGAAAAGGGAAGACTTGTTAAAAGGCCGATAGCAAACATGAGCGAATCAGAGAATGAAACATCCTGTATGGATCAGTTGGAAACCAATCTCACCAAGGTTACTGAACAGTTGCAAGCCTTGACTATTGCTATGGCCAATATGGTTGTGGCCCGTGCTGGGGGAAACTCTGAGAATGAGAGGTGTGAAGACCCTCCGACTAGATTGAATGATGTTATTCCAGGTTTTGATGATGATATGGCTGAATATGCTGTAGGGAAAGTGGCAGGGTCTCAAGTTGAACTGCAAAAACTCCGAGATCAGGTAGAGTCGGTTACCCGTAAGATGAGGGGCAAACATGAAGACCTGCTAGATTATGAGGCAATGACCTTTGAAGAACATTCAGTATATCAGTCGGTTCATCGCCAAGTTGACATCAGTATGTGAGCCTATCTTCAAACTGCTGAGAAAAGACCAGCCAGTGAAATGGAATGAGCAATGTCAAGCAGCCTTCGACAAGATCAAAGAATACTTAGTAAAACCTCATGTATTGAAACCTCCGAGACTGGGAAGACCCTTGATATTGTATTTGGCCATAGAATCAGAAGCACTGGGGGCCATGATGGTACATGCAGATGAGACAGGGGTAGAGCACGCAGTCTACTATCTCAGTAAGAATATGCTTCTGTATAAAGCCCGCTATCAAGAAGTATAGAAGATTTATTTGGCAGTGGTATGGGCGTCCAGAAAACTGCGACATTACTTCCAGTCTTACAAGATCCAGGTTGTAGCCAAAGAAAATCCCTTGAAGTATCTACAAACAGTGCCTTCGCTAGTGGGGAAGTTAGGCAGATGGTTAGTGTTGCTGACAGAGTTTGACATTGAGTATCTCACCTCCAAAGTAATCAAGGGGCGAGCCGTAGCAGAGTTCCTGGCATTACAACCTATTGAAGGGGATCAGTACAAGTTTGAATTCCTAGTTGAAGAGATCCAAGCAATAACAGTTCAAGGATGGAAAATGTATTTCGACTGAGCGGTGAATTGCAAAGGAGCCGAAATTGAGATTGTGATAGTGACCCCCGAGGGAGAAACCTTGCCTATAGCCAAGAGGTTGAAGTTCAGAGTAACTAACAACATGGCAGAGTATGAAGCATGTGCTTTTGAATTGACTGCATTGATAGCCTTGAAGGCTGAGAGTGTGGAGGTATACGGAGATTCGATGTTGGTAGTCCGACAGATGCAGGGAGAATGGGAATTGAGGAAGAACGATTAAAACCTTACATTTTTTACCTCAGAAAGTTGTCACAGGCTATCCCCGATTGTAAGTTTCAGCACTTGCCGCGAGAAGAGAATCAGATGGCAGACGCATTAGCTACACTTGCAGCGACTTGGGAAAATCTAGAGAAGTTAGTGATGAGATCATTGGTACGGACAACAGCGAGCAGACCTGTTTATGAGATAGAAAGAGTTTTGGAATTAGAGATCGACGACATAAAACCTTGGTAGCATGATATTCAGCAATACCTGGAACACATAGAATTCCCAGAAGGAGCAGGCAGAAAAGACAGAATAGCCATTCAGAAGTTGGCTTCTCAGTATGTGATTTTGAAAGGAGAATTGTACAAGAGACAAGTAAATGGCGTTTAGCTGAAGTGTTTGAGAAAAGAAGAGGCTCAGAAGGCAATGGAAGAAATACATGCCGGGGTATGTGGACCGCATATGAATGGGTTGAATTTGTCTCGCAAGATTGTAAGACAGGGTTTCTACTGGTTGACCATGGAGACAGACTATGCAAAGCTGGTAAAACATTATCATAATTGTCAAGCACACGGTAATTTGAGCCATCTGCCGCACACAGAGTTGCACGGGCTATTAGAGCCATGACCTTTCTCAGCATGGGGAATTGATATGATCGAGGAGATTCGACCGAATGCATCGAATGGACATCGTTTCATAGTAGTGGCAGTGGACTACTTCTCAAAATGGGTGGAAGCCGAGTCATTTTGTAACGTCACAGTAAAGCAGATGGCAAAGTTCATAGCTCGGAACATCATATATCGATATGGGATGCCGCATAATGTAGTGACAGATAACAGAGTTCAGTTTCAAGGGGAAACGAAGGCAATGCTACAGAGATATGGGATAGGACATCACAAGTCGTCACATTACCAGTCTCAGGCAAATGGGGCAGTCGAGGCAGCCATTAAGACAATAAAAAAGATATTAGCCAAGATGACAGAAAACTGTAAAGATTGGGCTAACAAGCTATCGTATGCCCTGTGAAGAAAATCAGTAAGAATAGCAACAGGAGCCACGCCTTACTATTTGGTCTACGGAATGGAAGCAGTACTGCCAGTAGAAGTTGACATACAGTCCTTGAGGGTATTAGCAGAAACAGAGTTACTCGAACAAGAATGGGCCGCATAGAGATTTGAACAGTTAACAATTCTGGATGAAAACAGGATGAAGTCCTTGCATCACATGTAGATAAATCAGAAGAGACTAGCCCGAGCATTCAACAAGAAGGTGCATCCTACTAAGATCAACAAGGGTGATTTGGTACTTAAGTAGTCGAGGCCGTCGACTACAGACCCAAGAGGAAAGTTCAAACCTAACTGGGAAGGACCCTACATAGATCAGAAAGTAATGGGAAACGAGGCAGTGAGACTGTCAGATTTGGAAGGGAACGAGTTCACCGAGCCGATCAACGTGGATAGATTGAAGCAGTATTTTGCATGAGGGAAAGAAGACCGAGCAGTCACCAAGGGAATTGACAGAAGACCTAACCCAACGGGATAGGAAACTCATTCATGCATGCATGCATACACGTAACATATTTGCATTCTTTTTGTGTTTGTTCTGTTTTGTAATAACAGGTTTCAAAGAAGAAAAAAAGAAAGTGGCAAATGCAAGCCAACCAGAAGCCACAACATCAGTATCAGTTTTGGGGATGAGTCCCAGGGTCGAGGCCCACATCAAACAACAGTTTGGGGGCGAGGCCCATATCAACATCAGTTTGGGGTGAGTCCCATGTCAGCATCAGTTGGGGGATAAGTCCCAGGGTTGAGGCCCACATCCGTATCAGTTTGGGGGCGAGGCCCACATCAGTATCAGTTTGAGGATGAGTCCCAGGGTCGAGGCCCGCATCAACATCAATATCAGTTTGGGGGTGAGTCCCAAGGTCGAGGTGTTGGAGTTTCTACGGCCCCGAGGATCGATTATCAAGCAAGAAATAAGTGCGAATACAACGAGGGAGTTGTGGAATACTTACATCGATCGGTTGAGCGACGCGAGAGGAATACCAAAAGAAGAGAGAGATGAAGTGTTAGTTGTTTGATGGTTTCTTATTTGTGTATCTAATACACAAATGTGTATTTCAAATTCAATTACCATGAATTTGGCTTTCAAAAAATCAAGCGTTTAATGCTCCAACCATTCACATCACTTCCAATCAATCAATCAAGTTGTCAAGTCACATCACTCAAAGTGACAAGTGATTTGACGCTTGAAGTGACTGATGATTTGACGCTTGATTTGACTTGTGGGCCGCACTCGAATTCGAAATACGAATGCGCTCGCAAACAATCTCGGGCTCGGGTTCGCTAATTCCAAATTAACAAATTTTCTGTTGCGACGTAATTAAATGATTATGCCTAGCCAAATCACTATTCACGTCGCTAACGAATTAATTCTAAATTAACTCGTTTGCCCGAATTAAAATCTAATTTTAATTCCGCGTCGAAATATAATTTCGTATAATATATCGAATATATTATTTTATCGATTAATTCTAAATTAATCGTTATCTCTCTTTAATTGATATTTTATCCCAGATGAAATATCTCCGCAATTAATCCCAGATTAATTTTCTCTCTCATCTAATTAATCCCAGATTTAATTAAAAGTGCGAGTCATACGTCATCGGTGAATCTTCGGTAAGCGACCCATGAGATCCTCGGATATGTTGCCAATAAATTCCGTCGTCGGACTATTCGAACACGTAAGTACCTAGTACTACGTTTGTACCGATTTACAAGATAAGGTTGGCTTCTAGTAAAGCGCCATGCCTACCCAATTCTCCAGAAACATCTTTACAGGAATTTAAGATCTATATCAGGCGTAATATACATAGTATTTCGTATTTCGATCCAGTATCGGATGATCACATGCAAGGCCTGGGGCTGGTACAGTGTCTGCCCCGTACGAAGCATATATCGAATTACGGGAAACTAGTCTCTTTATTATCGGATAATCATGACCAAGTCATATTATCTCGATGGTTGCAACCTATTAGAGAACCAGTTCTGTATCCCTACGCGATCATCATCTCCATATGACTGGAGTGACACTTCCGTCTTGACATCACACCCAACACACTACGATTCTCAATATATCTAGCAGAGGCGTACACAGAACCTGTTAAAGCCCTGGACGACCAAAACCAAAGTATATTGATTATCGCAAGTATTAGAGGTGCAAGTCTCAGGTTAAGACCAAATACACCTACCCTGATTTCAGACTTCCATATACACATAGTCATA
This sequence comes from Zanthoxylum bungeanum, assembly GCA_019454045.1. Taxonomy (NCBI): domain Eukaryota; kingdom Viridiplantae; phylum Streptophyta; class Magnoliopsida; order Sapindales; family Rutaceae; genus Zanthoxylum; species Zanthoxylum bungeanum. The sequence goes on along the minus strand of SKCR01030691.1, from coordinate 22,801 downwards.
CTACAATGGAATTCCGGGGGGGTCTATCCAGGCGAAGCTGTTTCCCGTACGATCGGTAAAACACAACCTCCTATTACACTTGCATGAGTATCATATACCCAAATATATGAGAACTATGCCGTTTGTGCCCTCACAACGCGCACAAGTGTAATTCTAGTCTTTTACGTATTTATCGATGTCCAATCTCGATAATACTTTGACTAGGGATATTTAATGATTTATCCTTCGTGGATTGATATTGTCTCATATCATTCTCAATCCGGGAACAAATCATAAGGACCTCCTATCATTTATATATCTTGGTGATCTAATAACAAATAATAAGAGTGCAATCTCCTTTGTCACATAGTTAATTTGTACAACAACACCATGATCTGTACAAATAGTGACGCTATGGGTCATAATTGTCCAACAATCTCCCACTTGGCCTATAGCCAGTCACTCGAGTGTCTAACACCCGAACTATGTACGGTTGGCTCAAACTGCTGAGAAAAGGGTTTCGTCAGCGGATTTGCTTGATTATCATCTGATGCGATTTATACGATCATTACATCGCCACGATGTATGATCCGAACGAATCAGATGAATATCGAAGTATATATCTGGATCGTTGATGAGACCATTAATTCTTTAGCCTGCGCTGTAGCATAGCTCAGCTGCTAACAGAACTATATCTAATCTAATCATATTTATTATCGACCCAAATGGCTTCTATTGCTGCCTCAGCTGCATCAATAACCCGCATTTGTTGTTTATTCGGTAACAATATCTTGCTTGGAATATTTCCAGCTCACTGTTCCGTTATTCAAATTGTATAGTACCGTTTGCGACTTATAGTCATTTTATTGGTTAGGAAACTTGCAGCAGTGATCCCAGCCACTTCAAGTTCTCTTTCTCCATAGTATAAGATAGCATCCTTAAATCTCTAAGATATTAAAGGATGTTCTTAACATCAATCCAGTGACTATCACATGGATGGGCCTGATTGTGGATCCATATGCTCAAAGCGTATGAGACACCAGGTCGCGTATATTTTTCAATGTACGATTTCTCGGAGAGTTTTCTCGAAAGCCAAGCTTTCACCGAATGTATTATGGGAATATCATTTCCAAGAAATGACATATATACATTATTTATAGGACAGCCATTGTCAGTGCGCTCCCACTAACCTCTTTATATACACAAGAATCATTTTCGTTTTGAATTAAATCATAAACTATTATGATTACATCAAAACGATAATTCCAAGAACCTAATGCTTGCTTCAATCCAGACATGGATCGAATAACCTGCAAACCTTGTTTGCTAGTTTTGGTATGACAAAATCGACATGATGTTTTAAACATCCTCCAAAAGGTTTCCTTTTCAGGAAAGCGATTTTCCCGTTCAGCTGTCATATTTCATAAATGAAACATGCAGCATTAGCAAGCACTATCCAAATGGATTTACCATGGCAACAGGTAAAAGGTTGAATCGTAATCAACACAATGTTGATAACGATACCTTTTCGCTACAAGCCTAGCTTTATATGTTGGTATGTTGCCATCCATGTATGTCTTACATGAAGACTTATAAAGTACCAATAGGCACAATGCCTTACGGTACAACAACTAGTGTCCAAACATAGTCGATTTACATGGAATCCATTTCGGATTTATGACACTTTGTCGTAAAAGGGAGTCGATACCTTGTATCACTTCCTCATATGTAGTCAGTTGGTATACCTCAATAAGATTGACATCTTTACGAGGTGAGATCAGAAACCCATACCCCAGGTTGTCTTCTGACTCTCTCTGACCTACGCGGTTCTTGTGTATTCGAAGATTACTAGTATAGTTTCATCCTTGATGAACTATTTGTGTTCCAATAAGATTCGGTGCCTGGAATAGTATTACTCCGATTTTCATTGAGTTTTACTATCCTCCCACTTACCACTGCATATAGGTATTCCTCTTAGGAAAACTGCATGGCGAGCAACAATTAAAATGTTCTCTTGTGAGATGTATAAGTACTATACTTTGGTATCCCTAGGATAACCTACAAATGGCACTTATCCAATTTGGGTTTTAGTTTGGTATCATCCAAACATATGCCTAGCATTCCCAAATCATCAGGAATGAGAAATCTGGTTTCTTTCATGTTCATATCTAATATGAAGTCTGTCAAACAGATTTTATGGAACCTTATTCAAAATAAGTTCTGCACTGTTTAAATGCTTATCCGTAGAAGGAAATGGTAGCTCAGAGCGACTCATGATTAACCTTATCATGTCCAACAAAATTCGGTTTATCCGTTTGGACACACCGTCAAAATGGCATGTTCCGAGAGGAGTCCTCATTGAAATAATACTATACTCTTTCAAGTATATTAGAAACTTATTGCTTAGGTATTTTCCATTACGGTCTTACCGTGACAGTTTAATACCTTAGTTGATCTGTTTGTCTATTTCGCGTCGAATCTATAAAAGTTTCCGATTTGTGTTCCAAAAGGAACACATAACCATAACGCGATGCCATATCCGTAAAGGTCACGAAATATTCATATCCACCTCTAGCCTAGCTAGACATGGGCCCACTTGCTTCACTATGAACTAGGGCTAACAGATTTGTGGCATTTTCACTTTTACCAAGTAAATAGTGTTTTAGGCACTTTGCCCAATAAACTAGATTCGTAGACTTTATTTGAATATGATCAAATCAGTCCTAGTACCCACTCTTTGAAAGTATGGATATACGATTCTTGTTTAATTGTGTCCCAGACAACAATGCCACTTTTAAGTTTCTTCTGATCAAATCAGTTTGAGCTATTTGTTTGTCATGTTCTATGTATGAGATATATTTATATTCAAAATATAATTATTGTTATTCACATCTAATGCGTTTATCTCAATATCATCTTTATATAATAAAACACTTTAGTGTTCTAGAATATAAAGGTAAATCCGCAACGGATTAAACACTGACATAGAGATAATGTATCTAGTCAAACTAGTTACATTATAACAGTTTCCTAATTTAGGTACATACCCGAGGGTAGTTCCTAAACTTATGTATCTACGGTTAAAACAACGACTTTCGTCCTGTTTCCTATTCGCAGATTAATCTCAATCTGAAGTCAGTATCATGCTCATGGCAGATTCTGAACATCAATGCATATTTATGTGTCAAACTAAGAATTTAAAATCCAATTTTAATACTAGTAGCGAACATATTATGACAAACATATTTGAAGTCAGAGCCATGCCCGTCTTCAATTCCTTCATGTCTGCTTTGTCCAAACGGCAGTCACGCTTCCACGATCCCGTTTGCCACGTTTAGGTAGACATTTTGGGATATGTCATTTATCTTCCAAGAAGATTATAATGATTTTGCCTTTGCCCTTTTTCACACTCCAGAAGCCTTTGGCCAAGCCTTGGCCTTCTAGAATATCGAAGTAAAGTGCGCCTTGCGCTTCTTGCCTTATTGCAAATTTTGACTTTGTCTCCTTGAGAATAGTCATTAACTTTCCAAGAGTTATTATTGCAATTGTACTTCTAAAATCTAAGTATAGATTTATGAAGATCCTTCAATTTCAATATCATACTTTAAGGATCTAATCCTTAGTTCTGATTAAGAAATTAAGGAATCTACTTGGCAAGATTATCGAATTAAGCACTAAAGTTATCATTACATGAATCTTCCAAAGATTATGCTCTACTATTTGCTTAACTCCGGGCTTAGGCCTAATATGTTATTTTATCAAATAAAGTAACTTATTAGTTTCCAGGACCATCCTGAAACTTTATTCCCAATTTGAAAATTAAACCATTTAAATACATTTTCCCTAGGATTATGTTTTAAATGCTAATCTTTCAATTTTATCTTGATTTTAATAGTCCAACTACTTAATCAATGATTTAGGTACTATTAATTATAATGATTATTATAGTCCAACTATTTAATCAACTATAATTAATTGAATCAAATATATTGATTATTATAATCTAATTATATAATCAACTATAAATGAATTAGTTTGAATATAGTCCAACTATTAATTAAAACAACAATTCAAAATATTTCATCAAAAATCAAACCCAATCATGCTTATCAACTCTCGGCTTTGTGGGGGAAATTATGTCCAATTTTTAATCCAATCCAATTGAATCCAATTAAACATTAAATCAATATCCCCAACATGATTCTAACTCATCCAATGAATCAAAAAATCAAAAATCCAAGAATTAGGGCTATGTCATTCTCGGCCAAGCTAAGATATTTGGGCAAATTTGTTCCAAACAACATTTGATCAAATTGTTCCAATAAATCTTCAATTAAAACACATTTAAGCATACTAATTCATCCAATTTCATTAAATCATGCTCAAAAACATTTTACCCAAATTTTAAGCCCTAATCAAATTTCATGCTTTTCCATCGCTCTGATACCATTATTGGAGTTTCTACGGCCCCGAGAATCGATTATCAAGCAAGAAATAAGTGCGAATACAAACGACGAAGTTGCGGAATACTTACATCGATCGGTTGAGCGACGCAGGAGGCAACAAAAATCTATTTTCTACTCACTGGTGGTCACGGTAGTGGGCTGTGACAGTCCTCTAATTTTCGGCTTCGTGGATCAACCTTCAAGCTCCAAGCTTCGTGATTTGATTCCATGCTCATGGGTAGACTTCCCTATCACCTTCGCATGTCTCTCGGAGTGCTAACTCTCAAGAAATTTGCCATAAATTTCCCACACTTTGGTTCCTTATGTCATGGTTTTTAGGCAGAAAACCAGTGAAGAAATTGCCCCAAGGGCGTGAGAGAGAAGAAGATTATTTGGCCCATTGGCCGAATACCAAAAGAAGAGAGAGATGAAGTGTTAGTCTTTTGATGGTTTTTTATTTGTGTATCTAATACACAAATGTGTATTTCAAATTCATTTACCATGAATTTGGCTTTCAAAAAGTCAAGCATTTAATGCTCCAACCATTCACATCACTTCCCATCAATCAATCAAGTTGTCAAGTCACATCACTCAAAGTGATAAGTGATTTGACGCTTGAAGTGACTGATGATTTGACGCTTGATTTGACTTGTGGGCCGCACTCGAATTCGAAATACGAATGCGCTCTCAAACAATCCTGGGCTCGGGTTCGCTAATTCCAAATTAACGAATTTTCCGTTGCGACGTAATTAATTGATTATGCCTAGCCAAATCATTATTCACGTCGCTAACGAATTAATTCTAAATTAACTCGTTTGCCCGAATTAAAATCTAATTTTAATTCCGAGTCGAAATCCAATTTCGTATAATATATCGAATATATTATTTTATCGATTAATTCCAAATTAATCGTTATCTCTTTTAATTGATATTTTATCCCAGATAAAATATCTCCGCAATTAATCCCAGATTAATTTTCTCTCTCATCTAATTAATCTCAGATTAATTAAAAGTGCGAGTCATACGTCATCGGTGAATCTTCGGGAAGCGACCCATGAGATCCCCGGATATGTTGGAAGTAAATTCAGTTGTCGGACTATCGGAACAAGTAAGTACATAATACTACGTTTGTACCGATTTACAAGACAAGGTTGGCTTCTAGCAAAGCGCCATGCCTACCCAATTCTCCAGAAACATCCTTACAGGAATTTAAGATCTATATCAGGCGTAGTATACGTAGTATTGCATATTTCGATCCAGTATCGGATGATCACATGTAAGGCCTGGGGCTGGTACAGTGTCTGCCACATACGAAGCACATATCGGATTACGAGCAACTAGTCTCTTTATTATCGGATAATCATGACCAAGTCATATTATCCCGATGGTTGCAACCCTTTAGAGAACCAGTTCTGTATCCCTACGCGATCATCATCTCTATATGACTGGAGTGACACTTCCGTCTTGACATCACACCCAACACACTACGATTCTCATTATACCCAGCAGAGGCATACACAAAACCTGTTAAAGCCCTGGACGACCAAAACCAAAGTATATTGATTGTCGCAAGTATTAGCGATGCAAGTCTCAAGTTAAGACCAAATACACCTACCCTGATTTCGGACTTTCATAGACACATAGTCATACTACCAATGGAATTCCGAGGGGGTCTATCCAGAGCGAAGCTATTTCTCGTACCATCGGTAAAACACAACCTCCTATTACACTTGCATGAGTATCCTATACCCAAATATATGAGAACTATGCTGTTTGTGCCCTCACAACGCTCACAAGTGTAATACTAGTTTTTTACGTATTTATCGATGTCCAATCTCGACAATACTCAGACTAGGGATATTTAATGATTTATCATTCGTGGATTGATACTGTCTCATATCATTCTGAATCCAGGAACAAATCATAAGGACCTCCTATCATTTATATATCTTGGTGATCTAATCACAAATGATAAGAGTGCAATCTCATTTGTCACATAGTTAATTTGTACAACAACACCATGATCTGTACAAATAGTGATGCTATGGGTCATAATTGTCCAACACGAGGCCCACATGAGCATCAATATCAGTTTCGGGGACAAGTACGGGGGGCGAGGCCCACATCTGCATCAGTATCAGTTTTGGAGACGAGTCTCAAGGTTGAGGCCCACATCCACATCAGCATCAGTATCAGCAGTTTTGGGGATGCGTTCCAGGGTCGTGACCCACATCATAAGCAGTTTTGGGGATGCGTCCCAGGGTCGTGACCCACATTGTCAACGTTATTGGGATAAATCCCAAGGTCGAGGCCCCCGTTGTCGGTTGCAGTTATCGGGATGCGTCCCAAGGAACGTTGGCCCCCTGCATTATCAGTTTTGGGGATGCGTCCCAGGGTCGTGACCCATCATTATCAGTGGTATTAGGATGCATCCCAGGGTCGAGGCCCCCGTTGTCGGTTGCAGTTATTGGGATGTATCCCAGGATTGAGGTCCACTGCATCATCAACTCAGCTGGAAGCAGTAGGCAAGTCAGGTGGCAGCTGGTGAGCCAGGTAAGTAAAAATGCATTGCACAACTTTGATAGGATTGTCATTGTCACGGACTGCACAAGTCCCATCAAAGTGGGGGCGAATGTAGGCACTACATTTTACATGTTAGTCCCGATGATGAGTCTCGTATGGAGGCACTACCTTTTAAGTCACGGAAGTCGCTGAAAACGAATGTCGGAAGGGGAAATTCAGAATAAGTATGTCATCAGATTCAATTCACATGTTCACTGCTTTCATTCGTGTTGCGTTCGTGAACACGTTCGAACGTCAAGCAGATTGCGGGCATTCGTGCAGTGTTCGAATAGGCGTTCGAACGTCAAGCAGTGTTCGAATAACCTCTCGTCAAAGCCCATTTAGCCGAAACTGATATTGATGCTGATGTGGGCCTCGTGTTGGACAATTATGACCCATAGCATCACTATTTGTACAGATCATGGTGTTGTACAAATTAACTATGTGACAAATGAGATTGCACTCTTATCATTTATGATTAGATCACCAAGATATATAAATGATAGGAGGTCCTTATGATTTGTTCCTGGATTGAGAATGATATGAGACAGTATCAGTCCATGAAGGATAAATCATTAAATATCCCTAGTTAGAGTATTATCGAGATTGGACATCGATAAATACGTAAAAAAACTAGTATTACACTTGTGCGCGTTGTGAGGGCACAAACGGCATAGTTCTCATATATTTGGGTATAGGATACTCATGCAGGTGTAATAGGAGGTTGTGTTTTACCGATGGTACGGGAAACAGCTTCGCTCTGGATAGACCCCCTCGGAATTCCATTGGTAGTATGACTATGTGTCTATGGAAGTCCGAAATCAGGGTAGGTGTATTTGGTCTTAACCTGAGACTTGCACCGCTAATACTTGCGACAATCAATATACTTTTGTTGAGGTCGTCCAGGGCTTTAACATGTTCTGTGTACGCCAATACTGGGTATATTGAGAATTGTAGTGTGTTGGGTGTGATGTCAAGATGGAAGTGTCACTCCAGTCATATGGAGATGATGGTCACGTAGGATACGGGACTGGTTCTCTTAAATGCTGCAGCTATCGGGATAAAATGACAAGGTCATGTTTATCCGATTATAGAGAATAGTTACCAGACATCCGACATGTGCTTCGTACGGGGCAGACACAATTCCAGCCCCAGGCCTAGCACGTGATCATCCGATGCTGGACAGAAATACGCAATACTACGGTATACTACATTTGATACAGATCTTTTATTCCTGTAAGGATATTTCCGGAGAATTGGGTAGGCAATGCGTTTTGCTAGAGGCCAACCTTGTCTTGTAAATCGGTATAAATGTAGTACGAGGTACTTACGTGTTCGGATAGTCCGACGACCGAATTTACTGCCAACATATCTGAGGATCTCATGGGTCGCTTCCCAAAGATTCATCGATGACGTATAACTCACACTCTAAATTAATCTGGGATTAATTAGATGAGATAGAAAATTAATATGGGATTAATTGCGGAGATATTTTATCTGGGATAAAATATCATTAAAAGAGAGATAACGATTAATTTGAAATTAATCGAGAAATTAATATATTTGATATATTAAACGAAATTGGATTTCGATGCGGAATTAAAATTACATTTTAATTCGGGCGAACGAATTAATTTAGAATTAATTCGTTAGCGATGTGAATAGTGATTTCACTAGGCGTAATCATTTAATTACGACGCAACGAAAAATTCGTTAATGTGGAATTAGCGAACCCGAGCCCGAGATTATTTACGAGCGCATTCGCATTTCGAATTCGAGTGCGGCACATCAAATCAAGCGTCAAATCGCTAGTCGCATCAAGCGTCAAATCACAAGTCACTTTGAGTGATGTGACATGACAACTTGATGGATTGAGTGATGTGAGTGGTTGGGGCTTTAATGGTTTGACTTTTAAAAGCCAAATTCAAGTGAAATTAATTTGAAATTCAAATGTGTGTAAATAATACACAAATTTGACAAACCAAACACATTTTCTCTCTCTCTCTCTCATCTCACGCCCAAGAGGCTCCAAAAGCTCACTGGTTTTTCCTCTAAAAATCGTGACAGTGGGAAGCAATGAGTGTGGATTTTGTGGCAAAATCACAAGTGCTAGCACACTTATGAGACATGCGAAGGTGATAGGGAAGTCCATCCATGAGCCGGGAACCGTTCGATGAAGCTCGAAGCTTGACGAAGGACCCAAACGAAGGCCAAAACAGTGAGCTTGGACTGCTACTACCGTGACAGTGAACAGAAGGCAGAAAGTTGATTTTGTTGCCTCCGCGTCGCTCAACCGATCGATGTGAGTATTCCGCAACTTCCCCGATTGTTATTCACACTTGATTCATGCTTATAATTGATCTTGGGACCTTAATAGAAACCAAAAATGGCATCTAGAGCAAGGTTTGAGCATGAAATGTTTAGGGCTTAAAATTTGGGTAAAATTGATTTTGAGCATGAATTATGAAATTGGATGATTAAGTATGCTTGAATGTGTTTTATATGATGATTGATTGGATCAATTTGTTGAAAAATTGTTTGGAACATTTTTCCCCAAAATACTTAGCTTGGCCGAAAGTTGGAAGCCCTATAATGTCTTGGATTTTTTATTTTTGATTCATTGGATGAGTTAGAATCATTCGGGAATGTGATTTAATGTCGATTGTGGAATTAATTGGATTGAATTCGAATCGGAAAAAAATCCCCTCCCTTGGCCGAGACATTGAGCATGTGATTTGGGTTTGATTTTAATCAAAATGTGTTGGACATGTGATGATGTAAATGAACATGATTAATTGTGTATATTGATGTTTTAGAAATGTTAATTTGGATAATTAATCATGTTATACACTTTGTTAATTAAATATGAAATTGGATTTTTTGTATTTAATTAATTGGGCCTTAAAATTGGATTTGGGCTTTATTGTTGTAAATGGGCTTATTGGGCTTTGTTGTACAAAGTTGGGTTTAGGCAAAATTGGTTGGATCCAATTGGGCCCAAAACCGCATCCATAAAGCCCAAATGCGACTTAATGGACCTTTAAAGTTTAATTAGGCCTAATGGGCCAAAATTGATTTATGGGCTTATGGGGTAACTCCCGGATTGGATTTTGGTTATCGGTTTGACCCGAGTTGACCAAAAGTCCACGCCTTAAAAAAATTAATTAAAAGCCCATTGGGCTTTAATTAAATTGACGTTGGACGTTAATCGGGCTATGAGACCCGTTGAGATTAAATTTGGAATTTAAGTCGTAAAAGTTCATTAATAAAGTGTGATATTTAATTTGGAATTAAATAAGCGAATTAGAATTAAATGCATATTGAATTGGATTTAATTATGTAGTTTAATTTAATTCGAGAATTCGTACTTTGAGTAGTTATTCGCAAAACGAGTTTGACTCGAGCAAAATCAAATCGTTGTTTGAACATTGGATGGTCACTAATTATCAGATTAATTAATTTGATTAGTGACATGAGTCCAACCACACCAGAGACATTACAGGATGCATCTAATAACTTGGAGGAACCCATGCAGTTGCCAACAGGTCCAATCACACGCCAAAGAGCAAAGAAGATCAGAGAGGCCTTTGCGGGACTAGCTCAGAGCTATGTGACCAGTTTCAGCAACCAAGTCAAGTGCACACCAGAGACACATATTGGGCATAACCAGAGAGGTCCCCAACCTACATATCAGCTCAGACTGAAGCATAGCAGAGCAGCTTCAGCACCAGCACCCTTTTGACCCGATTTCACCCATTTTGGGACTATGTTGAATTCGGCCAAATGAGGTCTTTTTTGTCATTTATGCTCGACATTTTAACTTTATTTATGATGTAATTAGCATGGTTGACTATGCCATTAGGCTTAATTATGCTTAGATCTCTACTTAGCCGGAAGCACGTCAATTTACTATAGCATGTAAGCACCTAAATTAGCTTAAGTGAGATTAGCTTCTAATCTTTGTTTTAAGTTTATTTAGGTGTAAAAGGACCTTAATGGTCGTGGTTGAGGTGCTTGACTTAGGGCTTTTGGTAATTTTATCTCTAGGGTCATTTTAGTCTTTTTACTCTCTTGTAACCCTTATTATATGACTCTTCTTTGTATTTTGGAGACAACCAACGTAATATACAACATTTGAAAGAGAGAAAAGCTTGAGCTTTCCATGGCTATGGCCGAAACCTTGTTGAGGGAGGGATTCCCCTTTTCAAGTTCAAATTGACTTATCTAAGCTTGGCAACTTAGTGGCGTCTCCATTGCTAGCAAAATACAATCTGATTTCATGCTTGTGGTTATCATGGACGTGAGTTTCATGGTGGTTAGGGGCTGATCTTTGTTGGGTTTTGTTCCTACAAAATCAATATTCAAAGTTCTTGGGGTTTTGAGAAAGATGCTTGGGGGTTTGCTTGGTTTCCAACCCAAGTGAGTTCTTGTCATTTGGTATTAGAGCTTAGGGTTCTGAGGTCTGATTTCCTATCCTTTGTGTTGTTTAATCTTGTATTCATCTTTGTTCTTTGTTGATTTAATTTCGGCATCAAGGTTTTACTTCCACCTTGATTCGGCCATTGTTGGATCTTGTTGTTTCTTGCTGATTCTTGTTGATTTGTGATCAAAATATCATGAATAACATTCTGCCTTGAGTGTTTTTTGATTGATCATGAGTATTTCTTTGAGTTAAGCTTTGGCTACTTAGGTCAAAATTGGGGCTTTTGTGTTCTTTGCTTGAATCAAGTGTTTAGTTTTTAATTGTAAGTTAATAGGACGTGTTTAACATTGTTATTACCACCCTTGCTTTGTTCAAGGAAGAACCATCACCACCCTTGCTTTGTTCAGGTCAGATTCGGCCAAGGAAGAACCATCACCACCCTTGCTTTGTTCTTGCCACTTAGCTTGTTTTCAATAGGTATTGTTCATATCTACTTTGAGAAAATCAGATTGTACTTCATTACTCCTAGCATTTGCTTGAACTAGCTTGTTTGCAATCTTTGTGAAGTTGTTGCAATCTTGTGAAGTGTGAGGAAAACAAGTGTTTTTAAGTGTTGTGGTGAGGCATTTGAGTGAATGAGTGTTGAAACAAAATGAAATGCTTATGGATTGATGAGGCTGTGAGACTCTTGAAGTTTACTTATGCGTGAGTGCTTGATGTGCTTATGTTGAAGCATGAATTAACAAGTGTGCTTGCTGATTTGCGTGAGCCATCATTAGCTTGACATTGGATTTGTGTTGAAATCATTAGCATGACATTGAAAATGGAAGCACTCATGAGCTTGACATGGAAATTTGAGTAGCCATCATTGCATTTGAGAGGTGCTTGAAGAGGCAAGCTGCTGCATCACCAAGTTAGTTGGAAAAAGTGTTTAGTTGGTTTGTAACTTACCATTGCCGAATTGACATGCTTACTTGACCTACTTGTAAGCTACTTACGTATGCAGCTGAGTCACCTACTTAAAAAAAAAAAAAAAAATTGGTCGCATTGTGCTTAGCTTGATTAGACCATTTGCAAGTTGATTGGATTGCTTTACATGAGTTACATTGATATTAGATTTGGTTTGTTTTGGTTTGAGCTTGAAAGACTATATTTGTGTTATAGCCGAATTGAAATCCTTTGTGCTTCATTGTGTTTCATTGGAGTGTAAACACTTGTGAGTGTGTGTGAGAAGAAAAGAAAGGTGAGCTCAAACACTATAGCGAGTGACCACAAGATTACTTCAGTGACACGTTGATTGCTTGCTTGCTTATTATTATTGCATTTAGCTAACTCGTCATTCTTTCTTATTTTGAGCACTCTAGCTATAGGTTTCTTTCGATTGAGTCTTCGTGATTACTTATCTTATTTGCTTTATTCCACATGCTCTATATATACATTGTGTTTCTGTTAGCTTGTGGACTACACCTTAGTTGACCATACTGGGAATTGAGTTGATTTGTAATTGAATTGAGGAAGAACTCAAGAGTGGTAAAAAGGCAGTGATTGTGAGCACAGTATCGGGTAAAAGCCAATAGAGTGCAAACACGAGTGGAGTGATATCATTCGAGTGTATGCACGTGAGATTGTGAGGATTTACATATTTATTTTGCTTTTTATTATTTCTAATCCGTTTGTTTAATGTTGAGATGGCAGGTGACGCGGAACTCACTTGGAGGATTAGGCCAAGCAAACCCCTCGCAGCGGACAGAACCCCAAGAACCGCGAATTTGATTTTGTAGGAACAAAACCCTTCCAAGGCCACAAAGAAGACCCACAAAGAACTTGTCTTTGAGAACCCTTAAGATGATTCCTTGAAGTGTTCTGCTAGCACGGAGACGCCACTAAGGTTGCCACGCCTTAGATAAGTCGATTGTATGAAATAAGGGGAATCCCTCCCTTAAGCAATTTTTGGACAAAGCCAAGCTCTCAATGGAGATGAATTTCGAAATTTGGTGATTAGGTTCTCATTAAGATGAAATGAGTTTAAATAGTACAATGAAATAAACCCTAATGGGTGCAAAATGACCAAAACACCCTAAGTTGCTATCTAATGGCTATTAAATGGCCATGCCCTTAATAGACATTTAATAACAAACACAAAGTCAAAAGAAGCAAAGACTTAATCAATAACAAACAAAGACTTAATAAATAACTTTGCCAAAAAAGTCTAAAGCAAAAAAACAAAATCATAAAAGTCAACAATGTGGAAAACTTTTCCAAATTTGTCTATCTAAGTTGTTTCCTTGCACCAAAAGTCCTCCATATTCGTGGATTCCATGTATAAAGGCATAATGATGTGTCATAAAGTCCAATAAGTCTTGTCTTGGCCGAATATTTAGTGTCGGGCTTGAATCGGCTTGATCCGTTTTAAAAATATACTCGGCTTCAAGATTGCTGGTGAGTTACTCTGGTATGACTTGGGTCAAGTGAAATAGCTTCGGACCCACTCCATTGAAGCCCTCATGTGACGCCAATATGCCCCGGAGTTGTCTGTCACACTCGACCATGGCATTCTGCGCTAGCCCCGCCATTGCGTCTCTGATCTTCTTAGCTCTTTGGCGTGTGATTGGGCCTGTTGGCAATTGCAAAGGATCTAATGTTCCTTGAGTTGTTGGATTCATGTCAGCAGGTCCAAGATTAACTATTGATTATGATTCTAATTCTTTAACTCCTATGGATTTATTATCTTAGATTCTTATTAAGCTTGGGAGTATGAATGATAAGGGAAAGGCAGAGTTGGTGAGAATAATAGGTTTTCCAACGCATTGTGTTTGACCCCGGCAATGGGTGTGGCTTTATATGCAAGAGGAAAAGATCCAAGCTACAATCGAGAGGAGATGGACCTTTTCAAGTCTTGGAAAGGATCAATGACAATGCATATAAGCTGGATTTGCAAGGTAAGTACAACGTATCTGCTACTTTTAATGTTTCTGACTTAACTCATTTTGATGCAGGTTCAGATTCGAGGTCGAATCATTTCAACAAGGAGGGAATGACATGAGTCCAACCACACCAGAGACATTACAGGATGCATCTGTAATAATTGGAGGAACCCATGCAGTTGCCAACAGTCCAATCACACGCCAAAGAGCAAAGAAGATCAGAGAGGCCTTTGGGATGCGGGACTAGCTCAGAGCTATGTGACAGTTTATAAGCAACCAAGTCAAGTGCACACCGAAAACACATATGGGCATAACCAGAGAGGTCCCCAACCTACAGATCAGCTCAGACTGAAGCATAGCAGAGCAGCTTGAGCACCAGCACCCTTTGACCCGATTTCACCCATTTTTTGACTATGTTGAATTCGGCCAAATGGGGGCATTTTTGTCATTTATGCTCGACATTTTGACTTATTTATGATGTAATTAGCATGGTTGACTATGCCTTAGGCTTAATTATGCTTAGATCTCTACTTAGCCGGAAGCACGTCAATTTACTATAGCATGTAAGCACCTCAATTAGATTAGTGAGATTAGCTTCTAATCTTTGTTTTAAGTTTATTTAGGTGTAAAAGGACCTTAATGGTCGTGGTTGAGGTGCTTGACTTAGGACTTTTGGTAATTTTATCTCTAGGGTCATTTTAGTCTTTTTACTCTCTTGTAACCCTTATTATATGACTCTTCTTTGTATTTTGGAGACAACCAACGTAATCTATACAACATTTGAAAGAGAGAAAGCTTGAGCTTTCATGGCTATGGCCGAAACCTTGTTGAGGGAGGGATTCCCCTTTTCAAGTTCAAATTGACTTATCTAAGCTTGGCAACTTAGTGGCGTCTCCATTGCTAGCAAAATACAATCTGATTTCATGCTTGTGGTTATCATGGACGTGAGTTCATGGTGGTTAGGGGCTGATCTTTGTTGGGTTTTGTTCCTACAAAATCAATATTCAAAGTTCTTGGGGTTTTGAGAAAGATGCTGGGGGTTTGCTTGGTTTCCAACCCAAGTGAGTTCTTGTCATTTGGTATCAGAGCTTAGGGTTCTGAGGTCTGATTTCCTATCCTTTGTGTTGTTTAATCTTGTATTCATCTTTGTTCTTTGTTGATTAATTTCGGCATCAAGGTTTTACTTCCACCTTGATTCGGCCATTGTTGGATCTTGTTGTTTCTTGCTGATTCTTGTTGATTTGTGATCAAAATATCATGAATAACATTCTGCCTTGAGTGTTTTTTGATTGATCATGAGTATTTCTTTGAGTTAAGCTTTGGCTACTTAGGTCAAAATTGGGGCTTTTGTGTTCTTTGCTTGAATCAAGTGTTTAGTTGTTAATTGTAAGTTAATAGGACGTGTTTAACATTGTTATTACCACCCTTGCTTTGTTCAAGGAAGAACCATCACCACCCTTGCTTTGTTCAAGGAAGAACCATCACCACCCTTGCTTTGTTCTTGCCATATGCATGTCACTTAGCTTGTTTTCAATAGGTATTGTTCATATCTACTTTGAGAAAATCAGATTGTACTTCATTACTCCTAGCATTTGCTTGAACTAGCTTGTTTGCAATCTTTGTGAAGTTGTTGCAATCTTGTGAAGTGTGAGGAAAACAAGTGTTTTTAAGTGTTGTGGTGAGGCATTTGAGTGAATGAGTGTTGAAACAAAATGAAATGCTTATGGATTGATGAGGCCGTGAGACTCTTGAAGTTTACTTATGCGTGAGTGCTTGATGTGCTTATGTTGAAGCATGAATTAACAAGTGTGCTTGCTGATTTACGTGAGGCCATCATTAGCTTGACATTGGATGTGTTGAAATCATTAGCATGACATTGAAAATGGAAGCACTCATGAGCTTGACATGGAAATTTGAGTAGCCATCATTGCATTTGAGAGGTGCTTGAAGAGGCAAGCTGCTGCATCACCAATTAGTTGAAAAATGTTTAGTTGGTTTGTAACTTACCATTGCCGAATTGACATGCTTACTTGACCTACTTGTAAGCTACTTACGTAAGCAGCTGAGTCACCTACTTAAAAAAAAAAAAAATGGTCGCATTGTGCTTAGCTTGATTAGACCATTTGCAAGTTGATTGGATTGCTTTACATGAGTTACATTGATATTAGATTTGGTTTGTTTTGGTTTGAGCTTGAAAGACTATATTTGTTTTATAGCCGAATTGAAATCCTTTGTGCTTCATTGTGTTTCATTGGAGTGTAAACACTTGTGAGTGTGTGTGAGAAGAAAAGAAAGGTGAGCTCAAACACTATAGCGAGTGACCACAAGATTACTTCAGTGACACGTTGATTGCTTGCTTGCTTATTTATTTATTGCATTTAGCTAACTCGTAATTCTTTCTTATTTTGAGCACTCTAGCTATAGGTTTCTTTCGATTGAGTCTTCGTGATTACTTATCTTATTTGCTTTATTCCACATGCTCTATATATACATTGTGTTTCTGTTAGCTTGTGGACTACACCTTAGTTGACCATACTGGGAATTGAGTTGATTTGTAATTCAATTGAGGAAGAACTCAAGAGTGGTAAAAAGGCAGTGATTGTGAGCACAGTATCGGGTAAAAGCCAATAGAGTGCAAACACGAGTGGAGTGATATCATTCGAGTGTATGCACGTGAGATTGTGAGGATTTACATATTTATTTTGCTTTTTATTATTTCTAATCCGTTTGTTTAGTGTTGAGATGGCAGGTCCAAGTTTAACTATTGATTATGATTCTAATTCTTTAACTCCTATGGATTTATTATCTTAGATTCTTATTAAGCTTGGGAGTATGAATGATAAGGGAAAGGCAGAGTTGGTGAGAATAATAGGTTTCCAACGCATTGTGTTTGACCCCGGCAATTGGGTGTGGCTTTATATGCAAGAGGAAAAGATCCAAGCTACAATCGAGAGGAGATGGACCTTTTCAAGTCTTGGAAAGGATCAATGACAATGCATATAAGCTGGATTTGCAAGGTAAGTGCAACGTATCTGCTACTTTTAATGTTTCTGACTTAACTCATTTTGATGCAGGTTCAGATTCGAGGTCGAATCATTTTCAACAAGGAGGGAATGACATGAGTCCAACCACACCAGAGACATTACAGGATGCATCTAATAACTTGGAGGAACCCATGCAGTTGCCAACAGGTCCAATCACACGCCAAAGAGCAAAGAAGATCAGAGAGGCCTTTGCGGGACTAGCTCAGAGCTATGTGACCAGTTTAAGCAACCAAGTCAAGTGCACACCAGAGACACATATGGGCATAACCAGAGAGGTCCCCAACCTACAGATCAGCTCAGACTGAAGCATAGCAGAGCAGCTTGAGCACCAGCACCCTTTTGACCCGATTTCACCCATTTTGGGACTATGTTGAATTCGGCCAAATGGGGGCATTTTTGTCATTTATGCTCGACATTTTGACTTTATTTATGATGTAATTAGCATGGTTGACTATGCCATTAGGCTTAATTATGCTTAGATCTCTACTTAGCCAGAAGCACGTCAATTTACTATAGCATGTAAGCACCTCAATTAGCTTAAGTGAGATTAGCTTCTAATCTTTGTTTTAAGTTTATTTAGGTGTAAAAGGACCTTAATGGTCGTGGTTGAGGTGCTTGACTTAGGGACTTTTGGTAATTTTATCTCTAGGGTCATTTTAGTCTTTTTACTCTCTTGTACCCTTATTATATGACTCTTCTTTGTATTTTGGAGACAACCAACGTAATATACAACATTTGAAAAGAGAAAAGCTTGAGCTTTCCATGGCTATGGCCGAAACCTTGTTGAGGGAGGGATTCCCCTTTTCAAGTTCAAATTGACTTATCTAAGCTTGGCAACTTAGTGGCGTCTCCATTGCTAGCAAAATACAATCTGATTTCATGCTTGTGGTTATCATGGACGTGAGTTTCATGGTGGTTAGGGGCTGATCTTTGTTGGGTTTTGTTCCTACAAAATCAATATTCAAAGTTCTTGGGGTTTTGAGAAAGATGCTTGGGGGTTTGCTTGGTTTCCAACCCAAGTGAGTTCTTGTCATTTGGTATCAGAGCTTAGGGTTCTGAGGTCTGATTTCCTATCCTTTGTGTTGTTTAATCTTGTATTCATCTTTGTTCTTTGTTGATTTAATTTCGGCATCAAGGTTTTACTTCCACCTTGATTCGGCCATTGTTGGATCTTGTTGTTTCTTGCTGATTCTTGTTGATTTGTGATCAAAATATAATGAATAACATTCTGCCTTGAGTGTTTTTTGATTGATCATGAGTATTTCTTTGAGTTAAGCTTTGGCTACTTAGGTCAAAATTGGGGCTTTTGTGTTCTTTGCTTGAATCAAGTGTTTAGTTGTTAATTGTAAGTTAATAGGACGTGTTTAACATTGTTATTACCACCCTTGCTTTGTTCAAGGAAGAACCATCACCACCCTTGCTTTGTTCAGGTCAGATTCGGCCAAGGAAGAACCATCACCACCCTTGCTTTGTTCTTGCCATGTGCATGTCACTTAGCTTGTTTTCAATAGGTATTGTTCATATCTACTTTGAGAAAATCAGATTGTACTTCATTACTCCTAGCATTTGCTTGAACTAGCTTGTTTGCAATCTTTGTGAAGTTGTTGCAATCTTGTGAAGTGTGAGGAAAACAAGTGTTTTTAAGTGTTGTGGTGAGGCATTTGAGTGATGAGTGTTGAAACAAAATGAAATGCTTATGGATTGATGAGGCCGTGAGACTCTTGAAGTTTACTTATGCGTGAGTGCTTGTTGCTTATGTTGAAGCATGAATTAACAAGTGTGCTTGCTGATTTGCGTGAGCCATCATTAGCTTGACATTGGATTTGTGTTGAAATCATTAGCATGACATTGAAAATGGAAGCACCGTGAGCTTGACATGGAAATTTGAGTAGCCATCATTGCATTTGAGAGGTGCTTGAAGAGGCAAGCTGCTGCATCACCAAGTTAGTTGGAAAAAGTGTTTAGTTGGTTGTAACTTACCATTGCCGAATTGACATGCTTACTTGACCTACTTGTAAGCTACTTACGTAAGCAGCTGAGTCACCTACTCAAAAAAAAAAAAAAAAATTGGTCGCATTGTGCTTAGCTTGATTAGACCATTTGCAAGTTGATTGGATTGCTTTACATGAGTTACATTGATTTAGATTTGGTTTGTTTTGGTTTGAGCTTGAAAGACTATATTTGTGTTATAGCCGAATTGAAATCCTTTGTGCTTCATTGTGTTTCATTGGAGTGTAAACACGTGTGAGTGTGTGTGAGAAGAAAAGAAAGGTGAGCTCAAACACTATAGCGAGTGACCACAAGATTACTTCAGTGACACGTTGATTGCTTGCTTGCTATTTATTTATTGCATTTAGCTAACTCGTCATTCTTTCTTATTTGAGCACTCTAGCTATAGGTTTCTTTCGATTGAGTCTTCGTGATTACTTATCTTATTTGCTTTATTTCCACATGCTCTATATATATATATTGTGTTTCTGTTAGCTTGTGGACTACACCTTAGTTGACCATACTGGGAATTGAGTTGATTTGTAATTCAATTGAGGAAGAACTCAAGAGTGGTAAAAGGCAGTGATTGTGAGCACAGTATCGGGTAAAAGCCATAGAGTGCAAACACGAGTGGAGTGATATCATTCGAGTGTAATGCACGTGAGATTGTGAGGATTTACATATTTTATTTTGCTTTTTTTATTTCTAATCCGTTTGTTTAGTGTTGAGATGGCAGGTCCAGTTAACTATTGATTATGATTCTAATTCTTTAACTCCTATGGATTTATTATCTTAGATTCTTATTAAGCTGGGAGTATGAATGATAAGGGAAAGGCAGAGTTGGTGAGAATAATAGGTTTCCAACGCATTGTGTTTGACCCCGGCAATTGGTGGTGGCTTTATATCAAGAGGAAAAGATCCAAGCTACAATCGAGAGGAGATGGACCTTTTCAAGGTCTTGGAAGGATCAATGACTATGCATATAAGCTGGATTTGCAAGGTAAGTGCAACGTATCTGCTACTTTTAATGTTTCTGACTTAACTCATTTTGATGCAGGTTCAGATTCGAGGTCGAATCATTTTTCAACAAGGAGGGAATGACATGAGTCCAACCACAACCAGAGACATTACAGGATGCATCTAATAACTTGGAGGAACCCATGCAGTTGCAACAGGTCCAATCACAACGCCAAAGAGCAAAGAAGATCAGAGAGGCCTTTGCGGGACTAGCTCAGAGCTATGTGACCAGTTTAGCAACCAAGTCAAGTGCACACCAGAGACACATATGGGCATAACCAGAGAGGTCCCCAACCTACAGATCACTCAGACTGAAGCATAGCATAGCAGCTTTGAGCACCAGCACCCTTTTGACCCAATTTCACCCATTTGGGACTATGTTGAATTCGGCCAAATGGGGCATTTTTGTCATTTATGCTCGACAATTTTGACTTTTATTTATGATGTAATTAGCATGGTTGACTATGCCATTAGGCTTAATTATGCTTATATCTCTAACTTAGCCGGAAGCACATCAATTTACTATAGCATGTAACACCTCAATTAGCTTAAGTGAGATTAGCTTCTAATCTTTGTTTTAAGTTTATTTAGGTGTAAAAGGACCTTAATGGTCGTGGTTGAGGTGCTTGACTTAGGCTTTTGGTTTTATCTCTAGGGTCATTTTAGTCTTTTTACTCTCTTGTAACCCTTATTATATGACTCTTCTTTGTATTTTGGAGACAACCAACGTAATATACAACATTTTGAAAGAGAGAAAAGCTTGAGCTTTCCATGGCTATGGCCGAAACCCTTGTTGAGGGAGGGATTCCCCTTTTCAAGTTCAAATTGACTTATCTAAGCTTGGCAACTTAGTGGCGTCTCCATTGCTAGCAAAATACAATCTGATTTCATGCTTGTGGTTATCATGGACGTGAGTTTCATGGTGGTTAGGGGCTGATCTTGGTTGGGTTTTGTTTCTACAAAATCAATATTCAAAGTTCTTGGGGTTTTGAGAAGATGCTTGGGGGTTTGCTTGGTTTCCAACCCAAGTGAGTTCTTCTTGTCATTTGGTATTAGAGCTTAGGGTTCTGAGGTCTGATTTCCTATCCTTTGTGTTGTTTAATCTTGTATTCATCTTTGTTCTTTGGTGATTTAATTTCGGCATCAAGGTTTTACTTCCACCTTGATTCGGCCATTGTTGGATCTTGTTTGTTTCTTGCTGATTCTTGTTGATTTGTGATCAAAATTCATGAATAACATTCTGCCTTGAGTGTTTTTTGATTGATCATGAGTATTTCTTTGAGTTAAGCTTTGCTACTTAGGTCAAAATTGGGGCTTTTGTGTTCTTTGCTTGAATCAAGTGTTTAGTTTGTTAATGTAAGTTACTAGGACGTGTTTAACATTTTATTACCAGTTGCTTTGTTCAAGGAAGAACCATCACCACCCTTGCTTTGTTCAGGTCAGATTCGGCCAAGGAAGACCATCACCACCCTGCTTTGTTCTTGCCATGTGCATGTCACTTAGCTTGTTTTCAATAGGTTTGTTCATATCTACTTTGAGAAAATCAGATTGTACTTCATTACTCTCCTAGCATTTGCTTGAACTAGCTTGTTTGCAATCTTTGTGAAGTTGTTGCAATCTTGTGAAGTGTGAGGAAACAAGTGTTTTTTTAAGTGTTGTGGTGAGGCATTTGAGTGAATGAGTGTTGAAACAAATGAAATGCTTATGGATTGATGAGGCCGTGAGACTCTTGAAGTTTACTTATGCGTGAGTGATTGATGTGCTTATGTTAAGCATGAATTAACAAGTGTGCTTGCTGATTTGCGTGAGCCATCATTAGCTTGACATTGGATTTGTGTTGAAATCATTAGCATGACATTGAAAATGGAAGCACTCATGAGCTTGACACGGAAATTTGAGTAGCCATCATTGCATTTGAGAGGTGCTTGAAGAGGCAAGCTGCCGCATCACCAAGTTAGTTGGAAAAGTGTTTAGTTGGTTTGTAACTTACCATTGCCGAATTGACATGCTTACTTGACCTACTTGTAAGCTACTTACGTAAGCAGCTGAGTCACCTACTTAAAAAAAAAAAGAATTGGTCGCATTGTGCTTACTTGATTAGACCAGTTGCAAGTTGATTGGATTGCATTACATGAGTTACATTGATATTAGATTTGGTTTGTTTTTGGTTTGAGCTTGAAAGACTAATATTTGTGTTATGGCGAATTGAAATCCTTTGTGCTTCATTGTGTTTTCATGGAGTGTAAACACTTGTGAGTGTGTGTGAGAAGAAAAGAAAGGTGAGCTCAAACACTATAGCGAGTGACCACAAGATTACTTCAGTGACACGTTGATTGCTTGCTTGCTTATTTATTACATTTAGCTAACTCGTCATTCTTTCTTATTCTGAGCACTCTAGCTGAGGTTTCTTTCGATTGA
>SKCR01030690.1:0-113181 GCA_019454045.1 Zanthoxylum bungeanum | reverse complement strand
GAAAATCAACGTCTACTGATATAAAGTTTTATATATAATATAAAACTAAGAGACTTGTGAGATACTCCTATTAATCGTACATTAGATATGATTTAATAAAGGACACAACAAGACTATATGTATGACAGTTAGTATAACTGTTTGACAGTTAATGTGTGTCTTATGTATAATATTCATCTTTCGTAAAGGATGATTCCTTTTTCGAAAGAGATATTGATTAGAATGTCTAATCAATCTTATGCATCATATGATGATGGCATAATGAATACTATATTGAGTGCGATTAGAGATATCAATTTAATTGTAATTGTTACGAGTTATTTTGATATTCTCTAGACCATAAGATGTGTCTTGAAACATGTTCTTTATCATCTTTGAGAAATTAAGAACAAGTTTCTAATTAATGGAGAATAAAGTTCGCAACCATTAGGGTCAGATTAGTTTTGAGTCTAATTATGACGTTAGACAGTCTACGTCATAAAGAGTCAGAAAAGATGCAGTGGGAGTGTCACAGATGATTCCACTACTAGAGTGGAATTAGTTGCAACTTATGAAGTTGCATAGTGACCTCGTAGACTAGAAGTTTATTATTAGTGTTGTGTTTGCGGTTGTGTACATAGTATTTTGGATTTGATCCGTAAATACTTAGACAACTTAGTAGCTGAAACACAATGTTGATATGGCATCTGAGTCATATTGATGTAGAAATTAGTTTCTACAAAAATATGAATGATGCTTGCTTAAGATAATGATTGTGTTTGTTGGACAAACTCAATACGTCATAGTGGGCTTACTTTTTGTTACCTACCTCTTGAGCGCTATGTGAGTTCTTGAGGGCCATGAGTATGTGATACACATTTGGATGTGTATATGATACCATGGAATGACACTAGACCAAGTGGGAGAAATTTCTAGGGTTGGTGCTCTGAGCGTCAATCCGGATTGTATTTATGTCCGATTCATGAATACGAGCAATACATTTTTCCGTAATATTACTAATTTAAATGGTAGCACCTCTTGTCTTTTATATACGTATTCGATTTAATTTCGATTAGATTGATTAGATTGAAACTAAATCTGATTTAGTGATATGTGTATATATTAGACAAAGACCCCATGATTTACAACGTAATGCACAGTTACAACATAGTTTGTAATTGACATGGGAAGTGTCACTATAAGCTGTATATCCTTAAATTAAGTTCCTGGTCAAGATTTACTGACACAGATCGGTTAGTAAAATCCGTTGAGACCAGTACATGCCGTATATTGGACTTGGTCCGATGGTTTATCCCAATGAACCATGAGTCTTGAGAGACTCGTATAGACGTGTAGGTATTTATTTGATAAACACTGAACGACTCATCGAAGATTTTCTAATAGATGGTACACCAACGTCAATAGGAATCTTCTCGGGTTGAGTAGCATAATGATTCTTTGACTTGAGATACCACTGTGGATATATGAGTTATCCTCCACACTTAGATGATAGTCACGTCACCGATCTATTTAGATCATACCTCCACATGTTTGTTGGGTGTGGACTCATGCTCATGATATCCTGTGTGTATTAAGAAATGATTCGTCAGTTCTGTGTACATAACATAGGTAGTCCATCATGTGATTAGCAATCTGTTAAATATATGGCCATAGTATACTTCGGAAGTGAGTTTCAAATGTTATTTAGAGATTGCTAATAGATACGTCTACAGGATTATTCCTATAGAGATTTGACGTTTATATCTATATCTCTGGGATAATCTGGATACCTGTGATGGAGGGATTGTACGTATGCAATATACGTGCATGAGAGAAAAGTGGTAAATTTATAATGATCGGGGAAAGACCGACCCGAGCTCCTAACAAGGAAATATAAAAAAATTACAATACTAACACTTCTCGAGTCACGATTACCCCGGTATATCTTTCACAAAGTGGTCGGGTAGATGACTCACTTTCTCTCTTTATCACTAGTTTTTCTTAGTACTATTGCTCTCAAAATACATTTTCTCTTTCTCAAGTTTTTAGCTTAAAAAGCCAACCCCTTATAAAATGACTTCAACCCTTTTATATAGGTCCTCGAATCTACTATTGTAAATGACTCTGATGTCGTCTTATGTCATTGAATCATCATTACAACCCTTAGTCATTACTTCCACCACATTCTTAGCCAATCAAATAAGTTGTTTCTCTGCAACTACGCAAGCCTGTCGTAGCCACCGCTCTACCACTATAGCTGGCAGGGCCTATAATCACTGTGAATTATTGTTTTATCTCTTTCATCATTATTCTTTTAGATGCACTCATTTTCAGGTAGGGTATACGTCATGCTGCTCCCAAACTAGCCAGTCATCATTCTGTCTTTGTTCCTTGGGTTGGGTAATCATCCTATCTTCCACCACATTCTCAGCAATCAAATAAGCTTGTTTCCCTACAACTACGCCAACCTCTGGCGGACACTATTCTGCCACTACAGCTGGTATGGCCTATGATCACTGTGAACCATTGTTTTATTTTTTTCCTCATTAGTATTCTAGATGCACTCCTTTCCAGTTAGGGCATACGTCATACTTCTCCCAAATTGGTCGGTCATCATCTCATATTCATTCCCGAGTCAGGTAATTGAGACAAATGGTACTCTTTCAAATCTAGACTTTAAAGTTGTCGGGTCGAGTTGTTTACCCCATACGGATGATACTTTATCGGGTGGGGCTAAATAAACTCTCGGAGCACCCAAAAAACCATATTTAATGTAGTCGGGTCGGGTATCATTATAACTTGCCATACTTCAGAATCTCTCCTTAGGGAGAACTACTCATCACATACTATGGTCGAGTCATTTCTTCAACCTTCCTCTTACCTCTGGGCTATTGGGCCTTTTTATCCATTTGGTTAGGTAATACTACAATACCCTTCAACCTTCCTTGAGATAAGGGCTTGTAAAAAACCACCATCAATACCATTAAATTTAAAAATCAGGGCCTCCCAAATGGCAAGATCGGGTTGGTGAACACTGTTATGAGTGTGGCACTATCGACCTAAATGAATGGTTCTTTTGTGACAACTTTAACAATCCTTTTATATATATATATATATATATATATATATATATATGGTGAGACTCCAGTCCACATCTTACCATCCATATAAAGTCCACATTTAACTAAAAGACATAAGACTTTTTTGTCTTTATATGCCCTTACAATTCACATGAACCTTACATGAATCTGACATCGTGTATGTATGAACCTTACATGAATCTGACCTCGTGTATGTATGTATATTATAATATATATATATATATATATTATATATATATGCTTATTTCAGTTGCACAAGGCACAAGGCTCAAATAGCAAGGTCAATATTTTCAAGGTTTGAATTTGTGATTAATCGGATAATAAATTAGCACTTGAATATTGTACTAGGTTGTTTCCAAGGTCCTGATGTATCCTTAAGTGATACATATAATTTAGCTTAAAGAGTTTCAAATTGAAATTATCATAGGCAAGTACACGTGTCTATTGCTTTGCATTTCCATGTACATGCTATAGCAGGTCGAAGTAGACAAAAAATTTTAAGTTTTTCACCTGTATAGTTTATGTTTGTAGAAGTATTTTTTTTCCTCGAGGGGTGTGATTTGGTGGTAAAGAGGTTATGATTTGATTGTCAAGTCCTGAGTTCGAGTTTAGAGGTGTATTACTTATAAGAACTGGAGCAGCCGGGATTTTACCTGCTCCGCTTAAGACTGATTTGGATGCTTTGACGACGGGGTTTCCAACGTTTACAAAAAGAAATGTAGAAGTATTTTCTTCAAACTAAAGGGAATCAATAAAGATGCCCCTTTGCTTTCTTGTGTTATTCTAGTATTGAAATTATTTGCTTAGCAATGCCATTAAAAGATTATTAAAGTAGAAGAAAGAGATTGATGAGGACCAGGTGCCTTGCTGATGTAGATTATGCACTCACAAAGAATCTCATTAATTGTTTTTGTTGCCATGGATGATCAAAAAAGATGCTTAAAATCTTAACACCACAACCTCCTCCTCTCAAAAGATGAGGAACATTGGACATTTGTAGAAACATTGTCATCGTTTTATACTGATGTTTGTGCTCATATGAACCTGTGGCTGCGGTGCTCTCAGGGCCGCTGCAATTGGAGTTTCAAGTTTAATTGCTCCCGTTTCAACTTCAATGTCTCTGTACAAACACGGGGATAACTTATCAAAACCCTTGTTTTATTCAATAACAGAGACAAACATAAGAGGCAGAGGCTTAACTAAATACAAGTGATGAAGGAATTTGCTGCTGAAAACTTGTGGACAAACCAACATGATGTTATTTCATTAGATTTTGTAGAACATTCTTTGGCCCCATCCCTTTAGAATTGGATTCTTGAAACAGACCGAGACACCGAGTGGCTACTGACCACTATGTGATGTGTGTACCTAATTCACCGAATTCAGAACAAAGTGGATTCCAAAAGCTTCCACTGAAATGATACGACACATCCTTTATTTCAGGGCTAATACTTGATAAATCATTTTGTGAACTGGGTGTTTCTTGATTAGGGCTCCAGCCTTTTCTTTGGATTGCTGAAACATGAAACCATGCTAATTTTTTTCAAATTTGGAACATTTTTTTTTTTTTTTTAATTTCAGATGGATAAAAAATTAGGAAAGGATAAAGTCGGTTTATATATAAAATTCAAATCGATCCGAAAATATTAATTTGAATGAGTTCAAATAGATCTAACTAATATTTTTCAAACCGAACCAATCAAAAAATTACATAATTGCCTATGTATTTTGGTAATTCTTCTGTGACCTATGTAATAATTTAATAATATCTCATTACATATATTAAAATAATAAAAAATAATTATATTATATTTAATTTCCTATATTATATATTTATTATTTAGTAGTATTAAGTCACCCATTTATTGTCAGAGAATTGGCATTTTGGACACGGGCGATAGGTCATGGTTCTCTGTCAAACTCGCCTAAATGGATTGTGAGATCACACGCTTATTATTTTCTAATACTGCAAAGCAAGATATACACCTGCCATCTGTTTGAGAAAATTTCCCAATAAGAGTAGAGCCATAAATTTATAAATTGCTCCAAGGAAATGGATTCTATCCAATGATTGTTTGATGATCTACAAGTTGCTTGAGAATATAGCTTTTGCATTAATTATAGGGAAAGCTTGCCCCCCAAAAGTGATTCCTTTTACTCTTTATTTGCTATAATAAGAAAGTGCCTTACACGCTCTTGAAACAGCGTTTATAGCAAACAACTGAATTGAAATGCCATTGCTGCCACCACTTTCTGTTCTTCCCACCTAATCAATTTCATTTTTGCACTGTCCTAACAACTCCTCGTTGTCAAAGGCAAATCCCAACCAAACTCAAATTCTCAAACGAAACTCTTTGAAGAAGAAGAATTGAGAAACTAATTCATATGGCCAACATGTTATGTGATGAGCTGCTTCAAGAAATTTTCACAAAATTACCCACAGCACCATCATCATCTTTATCAGTTTGTTTGGTTTCAAAGCGTTGGCTTCATCTTTACAGAACTTCAAAGACCTCTCTTTCTCTCAGAATCATCCCTGACAATTCAATGGTCGTTTCTCTGTCATCTCTTCTATCTAAGTACCCTTTTGTTTCCTCACTTTCTGTTGCTTTATCATCTTCTGAGCCCACAACAGCCACAAGCAGCAACCCCAGTTTCTTTGATCAACTTCTCTTTGTAGTATCATCTTCCTGCTCCAATCTCAAACACCTCCGTTTCTCAGCTGGTCCTGTTTCTGTATCTTCTTTATTATCTCTCTCTACAGCCTCTAATCATCTCACTTCTCTTTCTGTTTCTCTTTCTAGGCCTCTTTTTTTCAACTGGGTTGCTTCCTTTCATTGTTTAAAGGAGTTATCTGTTTACGCCTGTGATGTTGATGAGGTTGAAAGTGAAGTTTTTCCACTTGATAGAGAATCTGGGTTGTGTTTAAATGAAGAAATTGATACAGAATTGGGTTTGGAGAGTCTTTGTTTATCCGGGATTCGGTCAGAAGATATGGGTGTTGGTTGGCTATGGAGGAGGTGTAAAAGGCTTAAAAAGTTGCAGCTAAAAAGCTGTTCAGGTATTGGAGATGGAGAATCGTTTGCTTATTTTGCTAAATGCTTGCAGGGTCTTGAGGAAGTTAAGCTAAGGACTTGCAGGAGTATAGTTGATGTTGTGTTATTAAATTTAGCTGAGAATTGTGATTCTTTAAATTCTTTATTGGTATATGATGGTTGTAGCAGAGAGGGTTTGCTTCAATTTATAGGCCATTGCAGGTGTAATTTGCAAAAACTCGATCTTCGATTACCTTTGGACCTTAATAATGTTCATCTTTCAGCTGTTGCAGTGAAATTCAGGGGTTTATCAACTATTAGGCTTCAAAGTTGTTGTCTTGTTTCTGGCGATGGCCTAAAGGCTCTTGGAATTGCTATGAGTTCGGGGCTTGAAGAATTGGCACTCATAAATTGTGATGTTGTTGAAAGAGAACCAGGGTTGCTGGCATCATTAGGACAAAATTTGAAGCGCTTAAAGAAATTGGACTTGTCTTATAATGAAATGTTGCTCGATAAAGAGTTAATGGCATTGTTAGTTTCCTGTAATTATCTGACTGAATTGAAGGTGAGAGGGTGTAAAGGGCTCACAAATATGGCAGTGATTTCTATGTCAAAGAGTTGCAAGAGGTTGCAGACTGTTGATATTAAGCATTGTTGTGGGATTGAGGCTGAGGCTGTTGAGTTGTTTGTTCTCAATTCTTCACAATTGAGACGTGTAGAGGTAGACGAAAACAAGCTTTCTGATGTTGCGAGGATGTGGGCATCGCATAAATTTATAGAGGTTGTCTTTTGATTGCTAGAAGAGTGATAAAATGTATATACATACTTGCAGAACTTATTCTGTGTGTGTTTTTATTATTTCAGCTGTTCATGTTGTGTATTACAAGTGCTGGGTTTGTTCACTGAATAATTATGTTTATACAACAAATGTTTTATATTTATAATAAGATATGTGTCAGTAATTATCCTATGTTTCATTTGGCACTGACACTGCAACTACCATCCATCCCTATTGATGCTACTGATACATCTAACAGTGGAGTGATTGTACATGTTCCTCTTATTTTATTTCACTTTCCTGAAGTCATTATCTCAACATTTATGTAGTACTTGAGGAGTAAGAAAATGTTTCGAATTATTATTTGTCTAAAACAGATTGTTAGAGGACTAGGCCTATTCATTTCTGTTCATTGATCCATTGTGCCCTGCTTCAGGAAACAAGTTGAGCCATATAAAAGAATCAGGATCCGGGGACATTGGCTAGTCATAACTTGTTTGATGAATATAAAAAATTTGGAGATTTGAAGTTTCAATACGGTGCAGGAGTCATTAGTTGGATAAAATTGATCTGTTAACATCTTCACATATGTCACTGGCTAGAATCTTTATAGGAGACTGCTGTTTGGCATATGTACTGAACTACTGGTTTCAAGATTTTCATGTGCCTTGGGAAATAAAATCTGTCTAGATTATCATCTATGTGTTAGCGCCATAGCACTCAATGATGGATTTTGATTATGCAATGAGGAAGACTTCGACGCACAGTTGCAGACAGTACAAAAAGTTGTCGAAGCAAAATGGATGTGAAAACTCAAGCGCCAAATGAAGTTTATCTAGTGTAGTCTTATAACTTAGGGCTCTCATTATAAGTGAGTTTATAATTCAAATACTCTAAGCTTAGAGGACTTATGCACATTCATTTAGATGTATTAGGATCATGTGCAAAATGATTTTAACCTTCCTATCCTGAGATTTCTACTTTGAGATTAGCATACCAGTCCCCCACACCAGCATACTGGTGACCTTGCTCTGTCTTGGGAGATTTGCATGCTCTATGGAACCAGACTGTTCTATATCGGTCTCCCATATCGGCCAGTCTGAGTTTACATAGCTACTAGAACCGGGACGGATCAAATTGGTCCCCATATCGATTAGCTAACCGACATACCAGCCTCCATGTCTGTAATCCGGTATGTATGCTTTAACCTTCAACGGTAATATAGCCGTTATGTTTTACAAGACCGGCATACCGGCCCCAATAGACCGACATACCGGTCTAAGACAGAGTTGGGGCAGGTTTTCACCTTCACTATATATTGAGCCTCAATTTCGTTTTTGCAAATTTTTCTCACACCTTCATACAATTTTCTCTAAGAAAAAAACATTGAGAGTAACTCTTGCATAAATTGCCTAAATTGAGTTTAAATTATTTTTAAATGATCATATTGTTAATCTCAATTGGTAACCCATAGGATTTATTGATTTATATTATATGTGTGATTCTTTTGAATTAATAATATTGATATGTCTTGCCATTGTTCATTATTGGTTGAAAATTAAATGCATGGATATTGGTATAACTTGGATAATTTTGATGATGACCTATGCATGAATTTTATATTGTATGGCAAAAGGGGAGAACTATATTGAAAATGCTTAGTGTGTATGTTTATAAACTTTATAATTATGTTTTTGTGCACATGTTGTTTAGTATCTCCAAGTGCTTAATTTTTTGCTTATCCATCCTTTTTGATAATGTCAAAATGGGAGAAATCATATAATGAGAATAAAACTTGTGTTACTATCACTCTTGTATTAAGGGGGAGCAAATTTGTACTGATGTATTTGTCTAGGTTTTATAAAGTTATATTGAAGACAATCACATATTGAGGGGGAGCCAATATTGAAAGGGAGCAATGATCGTCAACAAATTTGGAAATCTCAAATCTCACAAGTTTTAAAGGTTTTCATCATCAAAAATGGGGAGATTGTTAACGCTATAGCACTCAATGATGGATTTTAATGATGCAACATGGAAGACTTCGACGTACAGTTGCGAACAATACAAAAAGTTATTGAAGCAAAATGGATGGAAGACTCAAGCGCCAAATGAAGAATATCTAGTGTAGTCTTATAGCTTACGACTCTCATTATAAGTGAGTCTATAATTCATGTTCTTTAAGCTCATATGACTCATTAACATTCATTTAGATGCATTATGGTTATGTACAAAATGATTTTAACCTTCCTTTCCAAAGATTTCTGCAATGGGATGGGCATACTGGTCCCCCACACTGATATCGGTGACCCTACTCTGCCTTGGGAAGATTTGCATGCTCTTTGGAATCGGGTTACTCTATATCGATCTTCCATACCAGTCAGCCCGAGTTTGCATAGCTACCGGAACATGGACGGATCATACCGGCCCCCCATACAGGTTAATTAACCGACATGCTGGCCTCTATACTATTCAGTAATCAGGTATGTGCGTATTAACCTTCATATCAGCCCCTGTAGACAGGCATACCGGTCTCAAACAAGGAGTTGAGATATTTTTTCACCTTCACTATATATTGAGCCCCAATTTCATTTTTGCCAATTTTTCTCACATCTTCATACAATTTTCTTTAAGGAAACAATATTGAAAGTAACTCAAATTTTCCTTATCAAACACTCTCATCATAATTAAGCTTACACACTACACCTTTATATACATTTATAGAGCTTAGTTTACTTGGATTACAAACTCATAACTTTAATCTTTTTATTCTTTGTGAGTGCTCAAGTGAGTTGTAAAATCTTCATATCTCAAACACTTGGTTAGAAAATCCCTTGTTGAGTGGGTATACTCAAAACAGTGATTATTGTAAAGATTCTAAAAATAAAACTCATTGTAAAGGTTTA
Organism: Zanthoxylum bungeanum; assembly: GCA_019454045.1. NCBI lineage: Eukaryota > Viridiplantae > Streptophyta > Magnoliopsida > Sapindales > Rutaceae > Zanthoxylum > Zanthoxylum bungeanum. The sequence continues at coordinate 103,382 of SKCR01030690.1, read as the reverse complement.
AAGGGTGAACATAGGTGATAAAACTCTTGGTGTAAAAGTTTCGGGTGAACCTAGGGACAAAACTCTTGGTTTGAAGTGATCAACACAAAATTTCCGTGTAAGTTGTGGTTTCAACTTGACATAATGGAAAGGTTCAAGCGCGGCTTGGAGGATTGGACGTAAGCATTATTGGCCGAACCATTATAAATCATCGATGTCATTTTCTCTAACCTTTACTCTTTTAATTATCGCAAGTTTATTTTATATTTGCATATTATTTATTAACTTGTATTTGTGAATATTTTGTGATTGAGAAAATTGATCTATGCTAAATTGGTAAAATTACTAACTTAGTAACATAAAATCGAAAAGATTTGTTATTTCCCACTATTCGTTCTTTGAGGAATTCACTCAACTCCTCACTACGACTATAAACAATGATCAATTTAAGAGTTTGTCTCCCTTTGTTGATCATGTGACTGAAGTTGACCAAATTGTTCAATCTTTTTCATAATTGTGGCATAGAGAATAAATCTAAGACATTGTGATATTGGCAATTTTATGATATTAAAGAGATTCAATCGGGAATCATGGGTGTCATCAAGAGTGGACTATACATATCTAAGTCCGTATTGATCCCATATTTTTTTCTTTAAAAATAATAATAGGGAAAATGCCATTTACACCCAAACATTTGACTAAATGAACATCTACACCCCTTAATTTTAGGAAAGGACATCAACACCCCCTTCCGTTAAATTTCTGTTTTAAAAAACAATTCGACTGCCTTTGACTAATAGAATGACACATTTACTAAGGAATGGCAATTTTACCGGCAAATCCGAAAAAACCCGCCCACAATGGGTAGGATTTGGTAATTATTTAAGCGGGTTTGGTAATTTAACGCAAAATCCGCTGCGGGTTTGATGCGGGTTTGGTAATTAAGTAAAATCCGCAGATACCCGCAGCGGGTATCCGCTACCCGTAAAATTATTTTTTTTTAATTTATATTTTTAGGGCAATATAAAAAAAAAACCCTCATCCTTCATGCTTTTCCTTTGTTCTGCAAAAGATGAATTCACCTTTCTTGAGCAGCAATAATCAAAATGGGAAATATAATCACACCACAAGAAGAAAAAAGTGTTTAATCACGTACGAGGGGTCAGGTCAGGCAAAGAATGCTCAATAAAACGGGTTTCCGCCTGATAGTTTAAGGTGGTTGAAGGCCGCGAAGGTGCTTCAAGAACAAAATCACACTAAAGTGAATCAAATAAGAACACATCACTAGTCAAGCTAGTTATTCAAATTCAAAATAGTAATTTTCAATGAAATTTCATCCTCAAACAAACCAAATGTCATCATTGTGAGGTTATACATAAACATTACACATACTTGGTGCTAAAATTAAGAGCCATAATGCATGAAAATTAGTGGAACAAAATTAGCCCATTAGGATAGGCGTGGCCAAATCAGCCCACCAGGGATTACAAACTTACGACCATGATAGTTGTGAAACAACAACTTTGGTAACTTGAAAGACTTGAATCATATGTTAGTCAGAAATGTGTTTCCATTGATTTTATGAATGTAATTGTGATGAAATGAATTTGATATTATGGCATAAATATTTTAATCTTTTATTTGTGTGTCCTAAACTCCTCATTTGAAAATTGTCAAATATTTTTTTTGTATGTTATGAAAAAATATTAATGTTTAATTGATAAATGATATTATTAAGAATATAAAGGAATTCAATATTTTAAAAACCCGCAAAAAATCCGTTGGGTACCAGTGCGGGTTTGGTAATGAAAATTAAAACCCGCAACGGGTATGGTGCGGGTTTGGTAATTTATTTACATATGCGGGTGTAGATTTAGTAATGAAAAACCCGCACCATACCCTACCCACTGCCATCCCTAACCTTTAGCCACCTTAAAATAAAATCATGCAATGGCCATTGCCTAGAACTCTTTTTTTACTCGATACTCTCCTCTGACGACTATTATCCAAGCTTCTTTATTTGAATTTTTAGTTGAAAAACATTCACTTATTATAACTTGCCAGACGATAATCCCATATCCACATAATTATGAAACATGAATTTAGAGATCTCTGACAATGTAAACGTTAAACTTATACATCTTCAGCTGTTCGCAGACCTATCTCCTCAGTTCATCTATAATACCCTGAATGGGGATGGCAATTTTAGAGTCAATCCGGGTTTTTCTTTATTAGTAAAATCCGAGTTTGAACCAGGCATGATATCCAGAATTCGTGACGTAGGGTTTAGGATATGATCTTGAGGTCCTGGCTTCGAATTCAAGTAGTGTGTTTCTTGTAAGAGTCTGAGACAACTGGAGGTTTTACCTTTCCGCTTAAGCCCAGAAAGGGTGGTTTGGCAGCGAGGATTCCAACGATTTAAAAAAAAAAAAAATTCTAAGATCCAAATATCAAATATGGCTCGAAATTTTTCTAATTTAATAATTTGACTAACACATTTCTAACCATTTATTTTACGCAATTGAATGGCATTTGATTTAGAGTCTATCTGTCGTTGTCGATTCAACAATGTTGTGCACTAGTTAACTAAATTAGAAATTAATAATAGAATATTTGTATTAAAACTTATATCGAAAAGATTCTGAACTAATAGAAAATAAACTTTGGCATGGGTTGTTTAGTGCTTGGTGCATTATAAACTATTCCTTGTATTCAAGCTTTTGTTGGTCTATTATATCTTATCTTATTGTTTATTCTCTATTGTGGCTAATTAATATTTATGTATTATTCGCTGTTGTTTTTCTTTTTAAGGATAATATTGGGAAATTAATCTTTCGAATAAACCATCCCCAATAATGAATTTGTTTAGTTAGCAGGGAATCAAAGTAAACTTAATTAGCATCCAAACAAGATAAACACATAGTTTACGTAGTTCGGTGGAGAGTGACTCCAACCTACGTTCATGGGAGAAAGAGAGTTTATTTTATTATTGCTCGGGGTCAAGACCGACCAAAGCTACAACTGGAAATTGAACTATCTAAGTGATAATACACCTCGAGTCTTATATTAACCCGATACAGTTCACTCACTTGGTCAGGTAACCGACCAGCTTTCTCTCCCCATCATTAGTTTTTAAGCTCTACCTCTTTTGCAAGTTGTGAGATGCGTAAATTGCCAACCCTTGAATCTGAATCTTTAACCTCTTTATGTAAACTTCCAAATTCACTATTCCACTGCCAATGACGTCATCTTATATCACTTTTGTCATTATTACTATTGCAACTTTCTTCAACTACCTTCCAGTTGGGCCAAATAGAATCGCCTATCTCACTATCACTGCTCCGGCCAATGGCGACTCTACTCTTCCATCTTCCTGCTACTGCACCGACCTATGACGGCTAGCAAGACTACTTCCAATAAGAACCATTGCTTTTCCCACAGTCATCATTAGTTTTCTAGAAGCTTATCCTCTCAATTAGGGCATATGTCACATGACTTCAACACTGGTAGGCTTGAGATCCCGTCTTCGTTCCTTGGGCCGGCACACCGAGGTAGATGATACTATAAAAGTTTTCCTTCAACACTCTCAATCAGGTCGGGTTTCATTGTCAAAAACTCATGGGGTTAAGTTTCACCAAACTCTTAGAAAACCCCAATTCAACATCCTTCAGGTTTTCGGGTCGATATCCCAATTGGCTTCATTATCAACAAGTTCTGTTTTTGGGAGAATCCCTCCACACCATGAGGTGGAGTTCCTCTATCAAATCTCTTCTATCTCTTCAGGCCCTTGGGCATTCATCATCTATTTTGGGCTAAGTACAATACATATTATACCACTGCTCGGTATTTGAACCTTCCTCAGGGTGAAAACCCACCATCAATATTTGTCCTCTAGTTCTTGGTATCAACAAGTTGATAAGTTGATGTCAAGAATTTCATAAAAAATGCTGATGTAGGTAGATAAAAACAGACCTCATGTCTTTGGATTATTGCTTCTTGAAATAGCTATGTCACCTTAACGCTTCCCAAGTTCATACTCATTAGGCTAGATGCTCCGTATAATACCAAAGATGCCTTTTTTAATGATGGTTTTTCTTTCACCGCCATTTAAAAAGGCATTCCTAGGTTTTCTGAATCATCCATAGGAATATCTGATGGCATAATAGTCCTATTTAAATGACAATCACATCCGTCAAATCCCTTTCTTTTCATCTCCCCAATATGCCAATGTCGCGCATCAATGATTCGGACGCCAAAACTCGTGTAGCTCGGATGAACCGAACTATTGGCTATCATCTGAACCCTTGATCTGAACTCAACATCAACGATTGACCTGTTGGGTTTCAAAGGTCATCCCAAGATCATATTAAGCATGAAACATGTGAATACAAGAAGTAAGAATGGCAGAAACATACTTACAAAGAACGGTTGTAGGATGCGTTGTAAGCAAAAATTTGCTTTGAGAAGATCCTTCAAGCTCCCTTTTGAATGATGAATCCAAGCTCCAAGCTTTGAGATTTGAGATTCCAAGCTCTTGGGAATGGTTTCCCTATCACCTTATATGATTCTTTGATGTGCTAGCAATGGAGAAAATTGCAACAAAAATCCCCTAATACCTCATTGTAGCTCTCGGCAATGGGAGCATAAGAGAGAGACAGAGGCGTTTTTAAGAGAGAGAAAGTGAAAGATGAGTTGTTGTGTTGTATTTTGATTTTCAAAAAATCTATATTTGATATACCAAATGTTTGGTAAATCTCAACACCAAATCAAGCTTGAGTGTAGTAAAAGTCATCACCAAAATCTTCACTAACTTTCATCACCAAAAAGTGAAGTGAATGACAAGTGAAGTGACATGTGATTTGACTTGTGATGTGATATGTGGGCCCCACTTAATTCAAAATCCGAGTGGGCCCGCGAACACATCATGGGCTCAGGTTCGTTAATTCTGAATTAACGATTTTTCCGTTGTGACGTAATTAAATCAAATTTAATTAAATAATTATGCCTAGCAAAATTACTATTCACGTCGCTCGGGAATTAATTCTAAATTAATTCGTTCGCCGAATAAAATCCAATTTTAATTCCGTTATGAAATCTAATTTCATTTAATATATTGAATATATTATTTTATCGATTAATTCCAAATTAACCGTTCTCACTCTTCTAATAGTATTTTATCCCAGATAAAATCTCTCCGTAATTAATCCTAGATTAATTATGTTCGAATCATACGTCATCGGTGAATCTTCGGGAAGCGACCTATGAGATCCCTGGATATGTTGGCAGTAAATCAGGTCGTCGGACTATCCGAACACGTACGTACCTGGTACGATGTTCTTACCGATTTACGAGACATGGTTGGCTTCTAGCAAAGCACCGTGCCTACCCAATTCTCCAGAAATATTTTTAAAGGAATATATAATCTTTGTCACGCGTAGTATACGTAGTATTGCGTATTACGATCCAGTATCAGATGTCACACGCAAGGCCTGGGGCTGGAATAGTGTCTGCCCCGTACGAAGCATATATCAGATCACAAACAACTAGTCTCTTTAATCGGATAATCATGACCTTGTCATATTATCCCGATGGTTACAACACATTAGAGTACCAGTTCTGTATCCCTGCGTGATCATCATCTCCATATGACTGAAGTGATACTTCCGTCTTGACATCACACCCAATACACTACGATTCTCAATAAACCTAGAAGAGGCGTACACAGAACCTGTTAAGGTCCTGGATGACCAAAACCAAAGTGTATTGATTGTCGCAAGTACTAGCGATGCAAGTCTCAGGTTAAGACCAAATACACCTACCCTGATTCGGATTCCCATAGACATATAGTCATACTACCAATGGGATTCTGAGGGGTCTATCTAGAGCGAAGCTATTTCCATACCATCGGTAAACACAACCTCCTATCACACTTGCATAAGTATCCAATACTTAAATATATGAGAACTATACTGTTACGCTTCCATAACACGCACAAGTGCAATACTAGTCTATTCCGCATTATCGATGTCCAGTCTCGATAATACTACGACTAGGGATATTTAATGATTAAACCCTTATGGATTGATATTGTCTCATATCTAATAATCTGGAACTAATCATAAGGACTTTTATCATTTATATATTTAAGTAATCAAATTACAAAATGATAAAATGCAATTTCCATTGTCACGTAGTTAATTTGTACAAAAACCACAATGTCTTTTACAAATAGTGACGCTATGGGTCATAATTGTCCAACAATCTCCCACTTGGCCTATAGCCAGTCACTCAAGCATCTAACACCTGAACTATGTACATGTCGCTCAAACTTTTGCTGAGGAATAGCTTTCGTCTGCGGATCTGCAATGTTGTCCTGATGCGACCTTCTCGATCTTCACATCGCCACGATGTATGATCTCACGAATCAGATGGAAACGTCGAAAAACATGCTTGGATTATTGATGAGACCGCGATTCCTTAGCCTGTGCTATAGCCCCGTTATTGTCACAATACAATGGAACGGCTCAGCTGCTAACATAACTACTCTTAATCCAATTAGGAATTTACGGATCCAAACTACCTCTTTTGCTGCTTCAGCTGCAGCAATGTACTCCGCTTCTGTTATTGAATCGGCAACAGTCTTTTGGTTAGAAGATTTCCAACTTACTGCTCCGTTGTTCAAACAAAATATGTACCCGGATTGTGACTTGCAGTCGTCTTTATATCGGTTTGGAAACTTGCATCGGTAAACCCAATTACCTCAAGTTCTCCATCTCCATAGATTAAGAAAGCATCCTTAGTTCGTCTAAGATACTTAAGGATATTCTTAACCGCCATCCAGTGACCATCACCTGGATCGGCCTGATAGTGACTACACATGCTCAAAGCAAACGAGACATCAGGTCGTGTATATCATGGCATACATGATCGATCTGACTACCGAGGCGAACAGGATCCGACTCATGTTGTCTATCTCATCTTGAGTTTTAGGACACATGTCCTTAGATAGAGTGATGCCATGTGACACTGGCAACAGTCCCCTCTTGGACTGATCCATGTTGAATCTCTTCAACACTTTGTCAATGTACGTGCTCTGGGAGAGTCCAAACAGCTTTCTAGATCTATCCCGGTAGATCTTTATTCCTAGAATAAAGGCTGCTTCTCCCAGATCCTTCATGGAGAATTTCAATGAAAGCCAAGCTTTCACCGATGTTAACATGTGAATGTCATTGCCAATAAGCAATACATCATCAACGTAAAGGACAATGAATGTCAGTGCGCTCCCACTAACCTTCTTATATACATAAGGATCATCTTCGTTTTGAACGAAATCATATTCTTTTATGATCTCATCAAAACGTTGGTTCCAAGAATGCGATGCTTGCTTCAATCCATAAATGGATTGATTTAACTTACAAACCTTGTTTGCAAGTCTTGGTACGACAAAATCGTCAAGCTGTTGTATATAAACATCCTCCAAAAGGTTTCCGTTAAGGAAAGCGGTTTTGACGTCCATATGCCATATCTCGTAATCGAAATATGTAGCAATAGCAAGCATAATCCAAATGGATTTAATCATGGCAACGGGTGAAAACATTTTGTCATAATCGACACCATGTCGTTAACGATACCCTTTCGCTACAAGCCTAGCTTTGTATGTTTGTACATTGCCATCCATGTCGGTCTTTTTCTTGATACCCATTTGCAACCAATATGCTTTACGCCTTCTGGTGCATCAACCAGTGTCCAAACTTGGTTGGTGTACATGGAATCCATTTCGGAATTCATGGCATCTTGCCATAAACCGGAGTCGATATCTTGTATCGCTTCCTCATACGTAGTCGGTTCGTCTTCCTCAATAAGATTGATATCCACATGAGGTGAGATCAGAAACACATACCTCTCATGTTGTTTTCTGACTCTCTCCGACCTACGCGGTTCTTGTGTATTCGAAGATTGTGGTACAGTTTCATCCCTGATGAACTGTTCATGTTCCGTTAAGGATTCTGTGCCAGGAATAGTATCACTCCGATTTTCATCGAGTTCTACTTTCCTCATACTCACCACTATATTTAGGAATTCCTTCTCAAGGAAAACCGCATGTAGAGCAACAAATACTTTGGTCTCTTGTGGGTGATAGAAGTAATATCCTTTGGTTTCCCTAGGATATCCTACAAATAGGCATTTATCCGATTTGAGTTCTAGTTTGGTACCTTCCAAACGTTTGACGTATGCCCAGCATCCCCAAATCTTCAGGAATGAGAAACCCGGTTTCTTCCTGTCTATATTTCATACGGAGTCTATTGAACAGACTTTGACAGAACCTTATTCAAAATAAGTATTGTATTGTTCAATGCATATCCCCATAAGGAAATAGGTAGCTATGTGCGACTCATCATAGACCTTACCATGTCTAACAAAGTTCGGTTTCTCCGTTCGGACACACCGTTTAATTGCGGTGTTCCTGGAGGAGTCCACTGTGAAAGAATATCATATTCTTTCAAGTAATCAAGAAACTTATTGCTTAAGTATTCGCCACCACGGTCCGACCGTAATGTCTTAATACTTTTGCCGGTCTATTTTTCTACTTCGTGTCGAAACTTTTTGAATTTCTCAAAGGTTTCCGACTTATGTCTCATAAGATACACATAACCATAACGTGATGCATCATCCGCAAAGGTTACGAAGTATTCATATCCACCTCTAGCCTGGCTAGACATGGTCCCACATACGTCACTATAAACGAGGGCTAACAGTTCGGTGGCACGTGCACATTTACCGCTAAAAGGTGTTTTAGGCATTTTGCCTAATAAAAAAGATTCGCAGACGTCATATGAATTTGGATCAAATCCGTCCAAGTACCCACTCTTCGAAAGTGTGGATATGCGAATCTTGTTAATGTGTCCCAGACGACAATGCCACATATAAGTTTCATATTTGTTACTTAGTTTAAGCCTTTTGTTTGTTACATTATATGTTTGAGATTGATTTATATTCAAAATATAAAGACCATTATTTACATCAGCAGTGCAAATTTTCATGTCATTTTTATACATAAAACACCCAGTGTTTCTAAATACAAAAGTTAGCCACATTGGGCTAACATAGATACAGAAATAATATTCCTAGTCAAACTAGGTACATAATAACAGTCTGTAAGTTTAAGTACATGCCCCGAGGGCAGTTCCAAAACAAAAGTGCCAACGGCCAAAACGGTGACTCGTGTCTCATTTCCAACGCGGAGGTCAATCTCTACTAGGCCAGTCTCCTGCTAATCTGCAGATCCTGCACATCAGTACATATATGAGTACCACAACCACAACCATCAAAAATCTAATTTTTAAAACTAGTAGTAGACATGTTTATTTCTATAACAAAATACCTGAAGCCGGTGCCTTGCCCGCTTTGATTTCCTTCATGTGTGCCTTGTACTCGTGGCAGTCACGCTCTATACCTTGCCAGTCCCCGCTTCCACACTGTAGACATACATCTTGGGATTTGTCCTTACCCTTCCCAAAAGGTTTTGACGATTTGGCCTTGCCTGTCTTCTTCTTCTTCTTCTTTACACCTCCAGTCACCTTGGGCCAAGCCCTCGGAGTCTGAGATGTTGAAGCGAAGTGCGCCTCGCGCTTCTTGCCCTTTAGGAGCTCTTTTTCTGCTTTGCGCAGTGTGGAAATCAACTCTCCAAGAGTTTGGTCTGGGTTCATCATATTGTTGTTCATGATGAACCTACTCCAAGTGTCTGGCAAAGACTGTAAGATCAAATATATAGAAGTCTCAGCCTCAAAGACAATGCCCATCTGTCCCAGCTGCTCAATGTCAGCACTCATCTGTGACACATGGTGCTCAACATATGTACCCTTTGACATGAGGGCACGAAAGAGCTTCTTCTGCAACTCATATCTCTGTGATCTAAGATTAGATCGATGAAGATCATGCAACTTCGCCATCATATTATAGATCCAATCCCTAGTTTTGACGACTGAATTGTTGAGTTATAGCAGCAAGCATTATAGATTGAGCAGTGAAGTTGTCATCGCTATGAGTCTTCCAAAGCTCTAGCTCAACTATCTGATCAGATCTAGGCTTAGGCCCAAGAGGTCTCTCTATAGTGTAGAGCAACTTCTCGGATCCCAAGACAATCCTGAGATTCATGTCCCAATCTTGAAAGTTTGTGCCATTAAAGACATTGTCGCCCATTATAATATCTCTAATGCTTAACTTTCATGTCATCTTAAATGGTGCAATAGTCAAACTTCAATTAACGATGTATGGGTACAGTCTAACTGTTACAAGAAAAATAATAAAATATTAGTCCAACTAATAAATATTTATAATTGACGAAATAATTGAAAGCGCGTAAAGCCAAGTATTTGAACGAAATTGCAAATTCAATACTGGCCTCCCACTATTTTTCGGCGAGCCTCTAACCCTATGTTGAGTACTCGGGAAACCTAGTTTCCTAGTGGGCTAGGATCCCGTTAAATAACACACAACCTTGACTTTGGCCAACAAGTTGTATGATATTTAACTAGGTTGATCTCTAAGATCAATGGATCTCATCCAATTCCTAGATCCGGTAGGTGGACCTCCAAGTCCGAAACATATATAATATATATGCCAATATATCCAATATATTTTCCTAACCTTTTTTCCTCTGAATCAACTAAGCCTTGGCTTTGGCACAACAAGCTTAATGATTCCAGTTAAGCGGAACCCATTGACTTTGGAAAGCTTCGTAATCGATGTCGATGGACAAGAATGATCTTGACTTTGGCTAACAAATCACAACTTGGACAAGACATACGATATGGAACAAAGCTTTCATGATTCAAACACATCCGCGATGGACAAAGGTCTTGACTTTGGCCAACAAACCAGTGCCAATCTTGGATCTTGAGAAAGAATCACTCAATGAAGGAAAACGCTTAATATTTGTTGAGGGTTTTTCGCGTAAAGTGGCAACTAATTTATTATCTTTGATTAGGTTTCATCATACACCCTTAATCATGCATTCTAAAAGCATAATAAGGCGCGGTAAATAAATTAATAATGATATGCGGATGGATATCTCACAGATTGTTCCTAGAACAAATCACTCACTTTCCTCTCCCCGGCTAGCACTATTCTAACTTCTACCCAATTACATAATACAATTAAAGAAACCTCATTAACATTGAGGGGAATTAGGTGAGAAGAGAATTACAAAGAATCGAGAGATAAGGCTAGACACGCAGGTCTAATTTAATAAATTCTAAATTTACAACAATTTCCAAAATTGCCATTTCCCTTCTAATATCCATCCGATATACATTATTCATACAACACATCCATGTATTCACACAAAGCATATTATTCAATCAATCTAATCCAATTAATTAATCTTTGAATAAAGTGATCATCCAATGTTCAAACAACGATTTGATTTGCGTGAGTCCAACTCGTTTAAGAATAAGTACTCAAAGTACGAATTCTTGAATTATATCGAACTACAATTTTAAATCTAATTTAATTTGTATTCAATACTAATTCTATATTTAATTCCAAATTAAATAATTACACTTTTAATGCGCCTTTACGACTTAGATTCTAAATCTAATATTAATGGGTCTCAAAGCCCAATTAACATCCAATGTCAATTTAATTAAAGTCCAATGGGCTTTCAATTAATTTCTTAAGGCATGGGCTTTGGTCAATATGGGTCAAACCCAATACCAAGGCCCAAGTAAGGAATCACCCTATTTACCAAGAAATCAATTTTGGCCCATTAGGCCCAATTAAATTTTAAAAGGCCCATATATTATATTTGGACTTAATGGAATGGTTTAGGCCCAATTTGGATCCAATCCAATTGTTCTAAACCAACTTGGCCCAACCAAGCCCATTAGGCCAAAATACAACATTTTAGCCCAATTCCAAATTAAGCCCAATAATTAAATTCTAATTTTCCAAATATCAAAATTTAATTAATTAAAGTGTATTGCACTAATTAATTATCTAAATTAATATTTCCAAAATACTAATTTAATCAATTAATCATGCATTAATATTTTCAACACATGTCCAACATTATTGAATCAAAATCAACTCATTTTCATGCTTCTCAAGTCACGGCATTATGATGATTTTATATCTGATTTTTGATTTTAATCCAATTAAATCATAATCAATATTTATCATTTCTTTAAACTCATCCAATGATTAAAAACAAAAAACACCATGACCTAGGGTTTCATATAGCATTCGGCCATGCCACTAAAGTTGGGGAAAATTAATCCAATTAATTTTTCTTAAAATTGATCATGCATAACTCTAAGTTATCAACATACAAGCATACTAAAACAAACAATTTGATCAAATCATGCTCAAATCAATTTACCCAAATTTTAGTATATAAACCCTAATCAAATTTCATGCTCAAATAGGCTCTATGATACCATTGTTGGGTTTCTAAGGCCATCCCAAGATCATATTAAGCATGAAATATGTGAATACAAGAAGTAAGAATGGCGGAAACATACTTACAAAGAATGGTTGTAGGATGTGTTGTAAATAAAAATTTGCTTTGAGAAGATCCTCCAAGCTCCTTTTTGAATGATAAATCCAAGCTCCAAGCTTTGAGATTTGAGATTCCAAGCTCTTGGGAATGGTTTCCCGATCACCTTATATGATTATTTGATGTGCTAGCAATGGAGAAAATTGCAACAAAAATCTCCTAATACCTCCTTGTAGCTCTCGGCAATGGGAGCATAAGAGAGAGAGAGGCGTTTTTTAGAGAGAGAAAGTGAAAGATGATTTGTTGTGTTGTATTTTGATTTTCAAAAAATCTATATTTGATATACCGAATGTTTGGTAAATCTCAACACCAAATCAAGCTTGAGTGTAGTAAAAGTCATCACCAAAATCTTCACTAACTTCCATCACCAAAAAGTGAAGTGAATGACAAGTGAAGTGACATGTGATTTGACTTGTGATGTGACATGTGGGCCCCACTTAATTTAAATCTGAGTGGGCTCGCAAACACATCCCGGGCTCGGGTTCGTTAATTCTGAATTAATGATTTTTCCGTTGCGACGTAATTAAATCAAATTTAATTAAATAATTATGCCTAGCAAAATTACTATTCACGTCACTTGCGAATTAATTCTAAATTAATTCGTTCGCCGGAATTAAAATCCAATTTTAATTCTGTTATGAAATCTAATTTCATTTAATATATCGAATATATTATTTTATCGATTAATTCCAAATTAATCGTTCTCTCTCTTATAATAGTATTTTATCCCAGATAAAATCTCTCCGTAATTAATCATAGATTAATTATGTTCGAATCATACGTCATCGGTGAATCTTCGGGAAGCGACCCATGAGATCCCTGGATATATTGGCATTAAATCCGGTCGTCGAACTATTCGAACACGTACGTACCCGGTACGATGTTCTTGCCGATTTACGAGACATGGTTGGCTTCTAGCAAAATACCGTGCCTACCCAATTCTCCAGAAATATTCTTAAAGGAATATATAATCTTTGTCAGGCGTAGTATACATAGTATTGCGTATTACGATCCAGTATCGGATGTCACATGTAAGGCATGGGGATGGAATAATGTCTGCCCCGTACAAAGCATATATCGGATCACAAGAAACTAGTCTATTTAATCGGATAGTCATGACCTTGTCATATTATCCTGATGGTTGCAACACATTAGAGTACCAGTTCTGTATCCCTGCGTGATTATCATCTCCCATATGACTGAAGTGATACTTCCGTCTTGACATCACACCTAATACACTATGATTCTCAATAAACCTAGAAGAGGCGTACACATAACTTGTTAAAGTCCTGGACGACCAAAACCAAAGCGTATTGATTGTCGCAAGTTCTAGCGATGCAAGTCTCAGGTTAAGACCAAATACACCTACCCTGATTCGGATTCCCATAGACACATAGTCAGACTACCAATGGGATTATGAGGGGTCTATCTAGAGCGAAGCTGTTTCCGTACCATCGGTAAACACAACCTCATATCACACTTGCATAAGTATCCAATACTTAAATATATGAGAACTATACTGTTATGCTTCCATAACACGCACAAGTAAAATACTAGTCTATTCCGCATTATCGATGTTCAGTCTCGATAATACTAAGACTAGAGATATTTAATGATTAAACCTTTATGGATTGATATTCTCTCATATCTAATATTTCGGAACTAATCATAATGACTTTTATCATTTATATATTTAAGTAATCAAATTACAAAATGATAAAATACAATTTCCATTGTCACATAATTAATTTGTACAAAAACCACAATGTCTTTTACAAATAGTGACGCTATGGGTCATAATTGTCCAACATGACCCCACACGTGTTATCAATCCACATCTCAAATCAACGATCAAGATCTGCCCGAGCTGCCTTTTAAAGGCCATGTCCATTTGTTTTCTTACTTTTGCCAACTTCGTCTCTCTCAAAGCACTCTCAAGAACTCAAGAGTTCTCTGCAACTCAGGGGCTTCTTCAACAAATTCATCTTCTCATCCTTCATCTTCAACATACAAGTAAAGGATCTTGAATCTCTTTCTCTATTTTCTTCGCGCTGAACATGCTTTACATTTATAATCGATGTGCAATGAACATGACGGATGTATGCCTTGTTTGATAGCATGTTTTAGGTCTATTTGTGGTTTTGGGGTGTAGATTTCTATATGTATATGTGTTTCTGGGTTTATAATATTGTTGAAGGGGTGTGTGGATTTGGTTTGTATTTGATTTAGGCTCGTGTTGATAGGTGAAGTTGGCTTTCTGTGTCTGGTTGTGTTATTGTTTGCAGATTTATTGTTCCACCATCGTTAGAGAATTTAGAGTTTTTTAGGGTATGTCACTTGGTGGGGATGACATGAAAAATCTTAGGTAATCAACAGGCCCAACTAACAGTAGGAATAGGCTCATATAAATTATAAACAAGGCTTAGTTAATTTTTGACTAACCTTCGTCATCGGGTCACTTCTTAGAAATGTCAGACTCTGAATCCTCCTCTGCAACTCCACTTAACGTCATGACCCCCCAACGTACCTACCTCATGCCCAACCGAGCCAGTTGAAGTAGGAAGCTCAGGATCAGTGGGACACAATGACTATGACACAACACCAACCACCTCGAAAGAAGCAAAACAATCATACTGTAAAAGAATAGTCTGACATGATCCTACACCTTTTGCCTTAGAATTCGTTAATAGAGACAGAGCCTCTACCATCAGCCAAGCCGAATTGGACCAGCTCAGGGAGAGAAACTCTGACCTCATGCCAATAGATGCAATAAGGCCTCGGTAGAATGAATCAAACCCCGAGCCAATATAATCACTTGGCCATAAGGGAATGATAATTCTTTGTGCCAATTTCACATAACATAAGGCCATAGTGGGACGTACCCAATCCTGATCCATTCAACTCATAAAAACTCTTAGTGGAAGATTTTCAACCTTAAGTCATCCCTACAAACACTTGCAATGGCGTCCCATACCATGCTGCACAAAAAACATAAAAAAAATGCAAGTGTAACGGGGGTAACGTATCACGTACTCCGTACCGACCCGAAAATTTTGATGCAATTGAGGCTACGTCATATCCCATGTTACTTAAAATTATAATTTTGGACCTCACAGTCCAAATGTCTCGGCTAAATCGAGCTACAGATCAGAGGGCGGCCAACGCCATGAGGCATTTTCCTCATCATGCTAGGCAGGCTCCGAGTCTATAAACGAACGGAGGCCTTCTTTCCTTCCAAATGCTATGCTCCTACGGATTTGAGAAGAGATAGCCAGCGCCATTGAGGCATTTCCCCTCCATATGCTAGGCATATCCCGAGGCTACAAATTCCACAGAGGCCCGTGAGCCATGCCCGTTCTATGCACTTCCAACATTCTCTCTATGGGCGGTAAACGTCATTGCGGAAATATCCCTCCCCATGCTATGCAAACCCGAGACTAAAAAGGCCACGGAGGCCCGTGAGCCCAGCCTGAGCTATGAACCTCCAACTTTCTCTCTATGGGTGGTAAACGCCATGAGGGAAATATCCATCCCCATGCTATGCAAACCCGAGCTTACAAATTCCACGGAGGCCCAAGAGCCATGCCCTACTATGCAACTCAAACTTTCTCTTTATTGGTGAAAAATGCCATATGGGAAATATCCATCCTCGTGCTATGCAAACCCGATGCTATCATAATACCTCGAAGCTGTCCTTATTCCCTACATGCTATAGTAACCTTCAGCGGCGAATCGTCATGCTAGTCCTCTCGCTGAGCTTGTTATGGTTACCTCGAGGTGCCAAACTCCAAGCGACTCGTCAATGTCTTCGAAGGTACAAGTCATTAGGTATTAACGTTCTAGCTCGGGGGTTTGATAATGACACAAGGACTGGTTTGCCACGGGTTGCGTGCTTTACGCACGTTTGCCTTGCACCTTCAGGTGATGCCAACTACGAGTAGTTCCTAAGAATATTAAATAAGTCTTTCCAATTCAAATAAACAACAAGCGTGTAAAAGTGCGAGTAACTTATTAAAAATGGGAAAAATTTTACTTGTATTCTAGGGATCTACCGACCATCTTACAACTCTTTGCGGGTCATTTTAAGATAGGATTTATTTAAAGTAACTTCGTAGCATTTCTGCGTTCCAGGGCTTTATGAGCCGTATGTCCTCCAGCTGCTTCATGTGATAGGCACCCTACTTGATAACCTCTACAACCTTTTAAGGTTCTTCCAATTTTGCTCATAGGAAGCCTTCTTCGAGTTTCTTTATGTCTAAAGTGACCCTTCCCTCATTCTATGTTTCCTCAAAGTGCTCGATGAGTCATCCTCCCGATCTTTGTTGGGATTATTGCCTCACATCAGTAAGTTAATGAAAATAAGGTCTCGTCGTAGAGTCCTTGTAGGTCTCCTGGTGCGCCCACAAGACCTCTGGTAGTTCCTCAACCCATAACCATTTTCATGTCTCAAGCCTTGCCTTCAAATTATTTTTGATTATTTTGTTAGCCGTTTCCACATGTCCATTGGACTTCGGATGAGCTGATGATGCAAATCTCAAGGAGATTTTGAGATCTTCACAAAGATTCTTGAAGTCCACACTATCAAATTGCTTTTCATTGTCTTTGATGATAGCTCGAGGAATCCTGAAATGGCAGACAATATTCTTCTTCACAAAGTTCGTGGCCTTCTTCTCAGTTATAGTTGAAAACGGCTCGGCCTCCACGCACTTAGTGAAATAATCAAATGCCACAATTGCATACCTGGCCTGATGTTTTCCCGTAGGCAGTGGTCCAATAAGAGCCAAACCCCATTAAGAAAATAGCCAAGGAATTGACATAGTCCTCAACTGCTCGGGTGGTTGTTTGGGCATGTCTGCATCCCTTTGGCATCCATCACACGCTCGGGCTACGCCAAGACTGTCCTGATGCATTATTAGCCATTAATAACCTTGTTTGAGTGCTTTATTAGCAATCGATCTCCCACTATGATGATTCCCTAAAATTCCATTATGGATTTCCCTCAGCACATAATTAGCTTCCTCGGGCCCAAGACACCTCAGGTATGACATTGTGTAGTACCTTCTAGAAAGCACCTCATCTATCAGGCAAAAACATACACTCCGATATTTCAGCCTCCTCACTTCCTTCTTGTCCCCTAGTAAATCTCCAGACTCCAGGTACCTCTTGATCGGGTTAATCCATGATAGCTTAACTTCAACCTCCACTTCCATCATACCCAATCCTCCCACACTTTTCAACTCAATGATCTCCAAGGGAATGATCCAGAGGATCTTAGACTTGATGGATGATGCCAATCAGGCCAAATAATCTGCTTGTTGGTTACTTTCCCGACTGATTTGCTCAAATGTGACATTCCTCATTCCTTCTAGCAACTTCTTCACATCTGCTAGGTATGTTATCATGTTTGGCTCTCTTGCCTGAAACCCATCATTCAACTGCTGGCCATGATGGCTAGTTGGGAATCACTCTTTACAATCACATCTCTTAACCCAACTGCATCACAGAGCCTTAGCCCGGCCATGATCGCCTTATACTCAGCCTTATTGTTAGTTGCTTCAAATTTCTCTAGATTCAGGCTCATATCAAATTTCCTCAAGAGTTCAAAAGTCTCTCTGAGCTCCCTTAAGTGATCCTTAGGCTGAGCTGTCATGGTTATCATATTATCGACATAGAATTGTATTGTCTTTCTGATGAGGGGATTGAAGACTCGATTCACTAACCTCTACTATGTCACTCCAGCATTCTTCAACTCGAAAGTCATTACCTTATAGCAATATAACCTCTGATCTGTGATGAAGGTTGTCATCTCATAGTCCTTCAAAAACATTCAGATCTGATTATATCCTGAAAATGCATCCATGAAGCTTAGAAATCCATGGACAGCTATTGAATCCACAAATTGGTCCACTTTAGGAAGTGGGAAGATGTCCTTTGAGCAAGCTTTGTTCAAATCAGAGAAGTCCACACACATTTTTCATTTTCCGTTGGCCTTTTTTACCAAGACTACATTTGAGAACAACTCCGGGTATTTCACTTCTTTGATGAACCTGACTTGTATCAACTTATCTACTAGTATATGAATGGCCTCATACCGCTCATACTTGAATGGCCTCATACCAAGGATCTATCTCGGGCATGCATTTATGGATCCATGCGAAGACATTCGTATACTCTCTTAGGAAGTCTGTGAGCTTCTTCTTCAGATTCTACTATAGCCTGACCCCAACATTGATTATCTTCTCTATGCCAAAGAGAAATACTGACTCTAGCTCCTCTCATGGTCCTCCATACAGAGTGGGGTCCTCGGGTTGGGGATTGACTAATTCCCCCTCGACTGAGTTTTCTTTTTTTTCTTTCCTTTTCCGCCCTATGACATCACCAATACTAGGAGTGGCAATGGGCCGAGCTAGGCCAGGGCTTTGATAAGCCTCGCCCGAGCCCAGGAATTAATATTCAAGCATAGGCACGGGAAAAGCACGACCTGAGTTGTTATCAGGCCGGCCTGGCTCGGGCTCGAGCTCAGGCCGAGCTTTATCCATCCCAATTTCTTAATACAAAAAAATTTATATATATAATTTATTATATATATATATATATATATTATTTTTCTTAAACTAGGGTCAGGCCAGGCCCAGCCTTTTTGATTTAAGCCCGAGTCGGGGCTCTAATTTTAAAGCCCGACCTGGGTTTTTTTTTTATCCCTGATCAGACCAAATCTTGGGCGGGCCGGACCAGGCATTTTTTCTCCTATGTATTATCAATACACATGGTCTCTTTTGATGTAGAGGCAAAGTAACTCCTCGCCATCTTCTGACTGCCGCATATGTAGGAAACATTTTCCTTGCGCAGCGGAAACGGCTTAGGCACTTGGATCAGACTTGAAAAATTTGTGTGCCCTTCCCTTAGAGTGGTCGAATGTGACCAATAACTCCACTGAAATTTTGCTATTGTTTTGAACAAAATTTCAGTCCCAGAACAGTCCCGGAACAGCCTCAAATAGCAGTGCAAAAATCGGACTATTTTTGGACACAAAGAACGCCCAAACCACAACCAAAACAGTCTGTAATTTGCTTTACCAGCAGTGATGTTTTCAGGTCTAATTTTTCAAAGAAAAACAACCCCAACGCAATCCCAAAAGACTCCTATGTGTTTCCCAAAAATTCCGGATTAATGTAAGACCAAACCGAGCCCCGAAACACCCAAACAAATGCTCGGCAGTGGGCAGAAATTCACCCCACTATTGTGAGTCAATAAAGAAGGAGAAAATGATTTTGGTTCAACACCACAAGGTCTTCTATGCTATGTCTCACAACCAACGAAAAGTAGGGTGGACTACACTCACTAGATAAATCCCCAAACTATTTAGAGATTATAAGTCATACTCAATTTTATTTTTAATTTCTTTTTTTTCTTGTTTTTTGTTTTCTCAACAATTTGAGAGAGAATGAAGAAGAAGAAGATGGAGGCTAGGGTTTGCAAAAGAGATTTTTTTTCAAAAGAAAATCAAATTTTCTTTTTATATTTAGGGTTATTAATTTCCAAAATTAACAAAACCATTCCCCTCCCAATTCCTTTGAAATTCGGCCAAGCATGGATTTTTACATTAATTTTGTAACATAAAATTTAATTACCATAATGAAATATGTTACAAAATTAAAAGTATAATTACTTTTCAAAAAGTGTAACCACCAAATTTAAATCCAAGAGTTTTGCAACCTAGCATAACTCACCAAGGGTTTGCAAAACCCAAGATTTGGAAATTCTAAATTTGGCCTCATTAAATTATATCATATATAATTTAATATTATGCATTCAATAATTATCATATAATTATTAAAATCATATATTAACTTTTAATATATAGTTTCAAGTATGACAAAATATTAATAATCATGTTAATAATATTTATACATATGTGAGTAACCGGCGTAAACACGCACGTATAACGCAAGCGTACGTATCGTTCAAGTAGTATAAAAAGTATCGATCCCACGAGGACTTAAAACCTTTTTGTTATCAATTTATTGGGCCAAATGATTACCAGTATCTAACAAGTTGTTTGATTGATTTGGAATGACGACGATTCTAAATTTAAAGACAAATAATTAAAATTGCTTAAAAGTAGATTTTAAAGAAGTTCAATATTAAAAACTATCCAGGGTTGTGATTTATTTCAATATTATTTAAAAGATGAAGTAGTTATCTTATAGTTGGGTAAAATATCAATTTATTAACCTGGAACACTAACTTATGTAAAAGCCTCTTCCGATGGTCAATTACAAATACCCAGTATAACCCAATTGAACCATATTCCTATGTCAACCACATTACATGGATTCATTAAGTTCAAGTTCCAATTATGGCTACCCCCGCCCTACAGGTATATTCCTATCCTGTAAGGAAATCTATTAAAGGGTTATCTATCCTCAAGGAAGATCGTGGGCTATTGAGTCTAAGGTCTTAAACTTAAAATCCCTATGTCTAGTTCATTTTAAGTTTACCTAATCAGTTTAATTAATGGCCAGTTAATTAAAGAGCTTTAAGATTAAGACTCAATAAATAAATCTTTAATTTACCCAAACTATAATCTAACCCTTATAAACCAGTTTAATTGAAATTCATCACAACCCTAGATAACTAATTTAGCTATGACACATAACTAGGGCTAAAAACTTAAAAGACTTAAAATAAAATTGCATAAAGTAAATATAGTTAAAAACTGCTGAAAGTAAATTAAAATAAAATGTTAAGGTAAAAAGGAATTACTTCTACTATATACTAATTAGATTTCTCCCATAATATAATATAAGCTTTGCAAAACATTTTCATCCAGCCATATAGGCGGTATTTTGATTTAATTAGTTTAAAAACAACCAGCCATAAAGGCGGAATCATTTTAAAAATAACCAGCCATAAAGGCGGAACATCAAAATAACCAGCAATATAGGCGGAATGAAAATAAACCAGCCATAAAGGCGGAATTTAAAATAAACCAGCCATAAAGGCGGAACAGAAAATAAACCAGCCATAAAGGCGGAATTTAAATTAAACCAGCCATATAGGCGGAATATGAATTTTATTACCCACCGACCAATCTGGCGGTATCCTGATTAAGTCAATTTAAAACTTGAATATATTATAATTATGGGAGAATAATCTAAGAAGTAATAGTAAAAGAATTACCTTTTACCTTAACAGAGGGAAGTTACCTCCTCATAATGAGTAGTAAAAACTGTAAAATAAAGAAAGTAAATTATTATTATTACAGAACTTAGTTAAAAATTACAAAAACTAGATAAAAAGAACTTAGAGAGAGAGAAACTCCCTAATTACATAGGATTGGGAGAGGAAATGTACAACAAAAACTGAACCATCGCGCTCTATTTATAGGCGCGGATGGGGGGCGCGCGTCGCGACGCTCGCTGCGCGTCGCGCCGCGCGCTACATTGAAAACGTGGCTCAATCCTGGCTTGACACGTGGCGAGGCGGCAAAGAGATCCGATGACGTGGCACTGTTCATGACGTCATCGCTTACGTCACGTTGAAGAAGATTGTCGGCAGCGTCTGATTTTGACACGTGGCAGCGGCGTATTTTAGCAAATCGTTGAGATTTCGACATGTGGCAAGGCGTACGATAGCGGAGATGATGATTGTCGGCACCGTAGGATGATGACACGTGGCAGCGCACGTTAGCAAGTCTTCTGTGATGGTGACACGTGGCACGGCGCACGTTAGCAAAGTCAAACTTTTCAAATTGTTGACCCGTTGACCATGGCGCATTTTAGCAACTTCGGCGCAGTCTGGGCGTCGCGACGCCAAGGCTATGCGCGGCGCGACGCGCAGAAGACAAAATAATTCCAGTTGGCGCATTTTTGTCCGGATTTGCCCCAAATTGCCTCCAGTGCTGTCCAAACTTTATTTATCTGCAAAATAACAACAAAAACACATCAAAACGTTTATAAATATCGAGAAACAATACAAAACATTAGGTCAAATGAATGGGAAATAGTGGTATAAATACCACTCATCAGTGAGTATATAATTGGACTATCCAATTATACTAAATCCGCTACAGTATATTAAGCTAGTATGGGGACAAAATGGACCTACGTTTCCGAGCTCCAATAATATCGAAATATTAATTAAGCTCTTAATTAAATATTACAAATTATTAACTCTGGGTTATTCCACCAAAATCCCGAAGCTGCACTCTCGTTACCACAGATGGTATATTAAGCCGAACCATGTCGGTGTCCATCGATATAGTCACTACATATAGATTAACCCTTTACGAGTATCTCGTTATTAGAGTCGGGTCATAATATCTGTTATACCCCTTTAATTATTTTTACCTTAAATACCATTGATTCTCTAATGAATGATTTATTCATAACCATTATGAACTTTAATCTTTCTATTCGTAATAGAAAGACTTGAGCGCTCTAATCGTTCAAGTACCGAATCAACCCTTAAGGAAGATACTCCTCTACTTCTCGCAAGAAGGAGTGAACTCTATGTCTATGTAAAATATTCCCAGCTACACAATGGTCTATGTCCCCAAAGTACGTAGATATTGGTCGGGACTGCTACACCAACCTCACCTTTATAAATCAAGGGATATAGCCTGCCATGTAGGAGTTCGTAGTACACTCACGATTAAGATCAATCCATATATGACCATCTAGTAGATCGAAATGAATTTATTTATTTAATGGATATTATAAGAAAGTTATTTTATCTAGGTCCAGTCATAAATGATCACATCATACAAGGTGCCTTCATTCTCATGTCTCTACATGGATGATCATGGATCAAGGTCGCCATACAATTATAGAATGGACCACAACTATAGATAAACCACAAACATTGTTTGCTATCTATGGACTATTTTAGATTACCAACTTCAGACTTAAATCCTCTTGTGTATGACACTCATACACTAAATCTGAATGTACATGTGTAATCTAGAGTAATCAAGATAATTTACAATATGCGGAATATAAACAAACACTTTGATAAATAAATAATGCATCATTTTATTTTATAACATATAAAATCATTTATATTACATGAAGCTCTAGGGCATATATCCCAACATCATACTACCTTGATCCCATCCATAGTCGGGAATTTAAACTTCAAGTAGTAGCTCGACATGGCTGCCTTTAATTTCATCATGAAAGGCCTTCCCAAAATCACCTGGTAGCTACTTAAATAATCTACCATGATGAAGTCCATCATAATTATACGAGCATGAGGGCTTGTTCCAACGGTCATTATCAGTTTTACCCGGCCAAGTGGGATGACAATTGATCCCTCAAACCCATATAGTGAAGTTGCATTCTTTTATCAATGATGTAGACTCCATTCATAACCCATTCAAGGTTTAATTAGATATGATGTCCACTGTACGCTCATGGTCTACCAATATCATGTCTACCTCCGACCCGCCAATATTGGCATTGATTATCAACGTATCGTCGTGAGGGTAACTCACACCTTGAGCATCCTCATCTGTAAATATTATTGGCAGTGACCTGGTTTTCTGAATCCTC
Organism: Zanthoxylum bungeanum; assembly: GCA_019454045.1. Lineage (NCBI taxonomy): Eukaryota > Viridiplantae > Streptophyta > Magnoliopsida > Sapindales > Rutaceae > Zanthoxylum > Zanthoxylum bungeanum. The sequence goes on along the minus strand of SKCR01030690.1, from coordinate 79,292 downwards.
GGGCTCTCTCCGTAGTCATTACCTCAAGGTTATTGATTCGATTGTAATTTTTTCTTGCCAAACTTGAGTCCTCAGCCAACGTTCTTCCTCCGGCTATGATGAACATAAGCCTCTTCTCACTTCATTGCCTCAGTGTTATCACATTATGATCTATGCATTCCTTGAGGTAGCCATTCCTCACCAGGTCTTCTACCCGCTCCGAAAAATCTCTATAGTTCTCAAAGTCATGCCCTATTGTATTATGATGCGCATATAGGCCTTTATGTCCATTTTTCCACTACGAACCTTCTACGGTCGGGGTCTGTTAGCAGACCCTTGTTATGTATCTCTTGAGCTATCTGCAACAAAGGCTTGTTGATGGCAATATACGACGTGCCCCCGATAATATTTGCAACCTTGATTGAAGGCCTCCTATCGGGTGTTGGGTTACCTTAGGTTCTTGTCCTAAAATTCTATCATCTCAGGCTTGGTCCTCTCTATCCGCTACCAGTATCCCGACGGTTTTCCTGCCTCGGTTCCTTCTTCATCCTAGCAACGGCCCCCGAGCTATCTTCCATTCTTCCTCTAATAATACAAACATCCTAGCATGTTCCAGCGTCGTCGCATAATCTGGTACTTCTTGGATCCTAAGGTGGGAACATAATCTCCCAACCCTTAAGGCTTTTTAAGACTCTCCAATACTTTAGGGGACACGTACGCCCTGACCTCCAGTACCAAGATGTGGTATATGTCGATGAAGCTTTTCAGCTTCATCGTCCTCAGTAACCTGACTCTATTTCTTGGTTCGCAAGCCCCTTTGAAATGGCCCATAAAGGACTTCCTTAGCATTGACAAGCTACTAATACTCCATGGAGTCAAATTCTTGAACCATAAGCTGGTCAATCCTCTCAAGGTTAGCGGGAATATCTTGCAGATCGTCTCCTTGACCACGCCTTTAATCTATATGAGTAAAATAATATTTTCAACATCAGAGAGTTTGTGTTACCCATGTAGATGTCTATCGAGGGCATGAAGAACCTCTATGGTAACTCCACCTCCATCACCTCCTTGGTGAAAGGGGACGCTGTCGCCACATCTCGATCCTCCCAAGCGCTACCTCGCGTGCTTATCTTCTATTTCTTCATCTCCTTTTGGAACTAGTCCTTCAAGTGGCTCTCAGTTTTCACATGCCCTCTGTTGAAGGCTTCCTCGTACTCGCACCTCCAAGCGTGACATCTCCTGCCACTTGGAATTCTACACCTACATTCCTGATTACACTCTTAGTCACTCTCCCCAAAATAGAGGCTGTTACTGGATGGTTACAGAGTCTGTCTGTCATCATATAACTCATGAGCCTCCTCTATTGGTGCAGCACTGGCCACAGCCACCGATCTCACCTTGTGAATGTTCTTTCTCCTTGTTTCTCGATCCACATCTACTCGAACTACTCGCTTCCCACTGGCAATCTCTTCTCTCCTTTTGGCCTTATTTGTCCTTGTTCTCTAGTCTTCCTTCCCAACTTCACAATCATCTCCAACATGGTTTTCATAAAGGCCTGGGTTGCCTCCCTTTATTTTCGTGAATTCTCCTTTTTTCGACCGCAGGTTCTCTTCCAACTTTTCCATCCACTCTACTGTTGAGGTCCCCAAAGCTTTATGATTTTCTTCTCCTGCCACCGTCTTAGTGTGTTATATTGCTTTCCGTACTGTATCCCCACATACGGTGCCAAATATTGACAGTTATTTTCGTTCCAAATAATGAATTTGTTTGGTTAGTAGATGATGAATGACTAATATGTATATATTTGCCCGTCCCTCTAGCTTGAAGATTTTTGAGTTATCTCAAGTTTTATGTGCACTTTATTGTGTTTTGGGTTCATTTTACAGGTAAAAATAATATCAAGACTCAATGGAATTAACAATGGATGAAAACGACAAAATATAGAGTAAATTTGGGTAAATTCAGAGTCAAAATGCGTGTTCCAATGCTGGATTGCACGTCGAGTCACGCGTTAGTTAAAATAACATCCTGAGAGTTGCTAAAGCATGAAGGTGGCGTGTTGCACCCTGATGGGCTCCGCGACGCTCCACCTTTAGGCTTTAGCAACTCTCTGGATGATATTTCAACTAGCGCATGTCTCGATGCGCAATCCAACATCGGGACATGCAGTTTGACTGAATTTGCTCCAATTTGCTATATATTTTACAATTTTCATCCCTCGTTAATTCCATTGACACGCCGATGAAAAGAAAGATGAACGTCGCGATGTAAATTCATCTACGTCACGACACTAGAAGCATAATTACAATCGTCCTTAAGAATGAACCACCCATAAGTCTTCCTATATAAGCTACAACTCATCCCAAAGCCAGGGAAGGCCTCATACCCAGAGCCTCCAAGATGAATTTGGGGAGAAAACAAAGCACATCAAAGGATCATAACTCAGAAACTCAACAACAAGGAGCGAAGGTTTGACGATCTCGATAAATTTTATTCTTACTTTTAACTCTTTAATGTTTTGTTTATTGTTGAATATCTATTTGGAGTTTATGAGCATATGCAGTGATTAGATCAATAATCTGGGGTTGTGATGAAACCCAGTTCTTTGAGTTTATAAAATTGAGTTTTCTTATATCTTGTGTGATATTTTGGCTTGTTTATTGAATCTTCATCTTAATGCTTTTTGTTGCTTGATCACCAATAGGATTGATGTGGTAAACTTAGATGAAATTGACAAAGGGATTTTAGGTTTAGCCTTAGATTCAATATCATACATCTCTTTTTAGAGGTTTCCCTTCAGGATAGAAATATACCTGTAGGGCGGGTGTAGCCATAATTGGAACTTACTCTTAATAAATTTGGAGTTTCTTAGTTAACATAGCTGTTGGGGTTGGTGCTCAGAGCGCCAATTCCCGATCGTATTTCTTTTGAATACTTCTGTAAAACATTATTATTATGAATAATATATGCAGTTTCTGTAATATAATGTATCTTTTTATATGGTAAATACGTAATGACCTTAGAATGATTAGTCATGGTACTGTTGCAAAAGCGTCGCAACTGACATTGAGTAGTATCATGACGTTGTCATTCTCAGACAGTTCTTGGTCAAGGTTTACACTACTTGGTCAGTAAAGTAAACCCATTGAGACCGGTACATGTCGTATACTGGAATATATGATTCCAATGGTTTCTGAATGAACCATTAGTCTTGGAGACTAGTATAGACGTGTGGTGTTTATAGCGGATAAACACTGAATGACTCACCGAAGATTCTTAATGGATGGTACACCAACGTCAATAAGAATCTTCTCGGGTTGAGTAGCACTTGTGATTCTTAGACTTGAGATGCCATTGTGGGCATATGAGACATCTTCTACACTTAGATGGCAGTCACGTCACCGATCTATTTAGATCAGACCTCCGCCTGTGCGTTGGGTGTAGATAGATCCTCAGGGTGTCCTATGTGTATCAAGATAGGATCCGTCAGTTCTGTGTAACAGAGCATAAGTAGTCCATATGATTAACAATCAGATAAAACCATGGGCCCGTGGTAAGGTTTAGAAGCTAGTTCTAAACATTCTTTTAGAGATTGCTAATAGAATAGTCGACTGAATAATCCCCGAAAAGATTTGACGTTTACATATATATCTCTGGGATATATCCGGATACCTGTGACGGAGAAATTATACATTTTCCATGACCTTGACCTGTATGATTCAGCGAGTTTATTCGTGATCGTCATAATTTACAGGTGGATAAATTATGGACACGAAATTGGATTTCGTGACGGATATACCTGAATCTAGAGAGTCTCAATAATGAAATATACTCGTAGAGCACTAGAGCAACATTTATAAATAATATTGATTATTTATAAAGTCGTTTAAAGGTTAAACGCAAAATACATGCTAAAGGGACCCGATAGTCATTTGCTTAATTATTGTGTATTTACATTTAATACTTGATTAATTTAAATACACATTAATTAATAGTCAAATTGAGATATTTGACTAATATCCTAAATGAATATATGTATTTGATATTTAATGTAAATATAATACATATATTTAATATATTTGTATTTAATTAATTAATTAATTAATTAATTAATTTTTAAATGATTAAATTAATTAAAATATAAATATCTTAACATTTGGATATTTGGATTAAATGTTTTAGTTGCCTTTGTTGACTTAATTAAAATATCTATAAAGTGTTATTAGATATTTAAATCAAGTTGATCAAATGAAAATCAAATGAAAATGAAATTAATATTCTTGTATTTGCCTTAGCCAAATTCGGCCAAGGCCTTTGTGTAACAAGTATATATTGTTTTCATTTCATTTGTTTTCTAACCTAATACACTTTCTAACCTAAACTCCATTAAAGAAGACAAAGAAAGGTAGAGAGAAAAGAAAAGAAAATCAAGGAAAAGCTTGGAAAATAGTAAGTATTTCCAACCTTCCATTAGAGAGTAATTTGTTCCTCTTGTTGTGGGCAACATCTTGTGATGTACTTGATTTTTTCTATTCTTTATTCCTTGTGTTTTTTATGGATAAATGTTTGGTGAAAGTGTTGAGCATGTATAATGGAGGCAGCTTGTGACTAGTGTAGTTATAAGTATTCTTTTATGGTTTTGGAAACTTTGTTGCTAATATAGAGTTGTTTACCCACTCTTAAATGACCTAGATTTTATCTTGAGTTGTTTAATTGTGTTGAGACTTTGGTTGGATGAAATAAACATGATTGAAGTAATTGATTTAACCAATTTGGTCTAATTTGTTCAATTTGAAGAATTTGAAAAATTGGGGTTTAAGACCTTGTCTAAATTTGGGGATTTTCATTTATGTTGTGTATAAGGATGTGTATATGATGCATATAAAGTTTCATGTTGATTGGATTTCATTTGGATGTGTCTTGAAGCATGAAATCACAAAATGCACAATTTGGAACCTTAGTGAGGCTCACGGCCAAGAAGTGAAATTTGGGGATTTTGTTGCTTTTGGTGTTTTGATGTTTTGAACATGCTAAGTTCATCTTAGAAATGATTTAGAATCATCCAAAATTTATTTGAACAATTTCGGACTAAAATGAACAAATTACCAAGTGTAAGGGCAATTCGGTAAATTCACTTAAATTTGATTTATTGAATTTTATTTCATAATTTGATTATTGGGTAATTAAATAAATAAGTTTATTTAATTAATCCGAGAAAAAGTTTTAAAATCGGAAAATTTGATTTTCCACCGTTTCCGCTGCGTTACCAGATTTAGCCCCTAAAACCCCTACAATAGCAATATAGTTAATCAAGTTACTTTGAATATTTGCACATGACCATCGAAAAAGGCTTGTGGATATTTTAGTGTTCCGGGTTAATGAGCTAATATATTATGCGAGTATAGGAAAACCAATTCATCTTTAGAATAATACTGGGCGGATTCATAACCCTGAATGTTTTCTCTTCATTGATTACCTTTGGAATTTATCGTAGTTTTATTTAATTGCTTTAGTTTTAGTCAAACTCAACCAATAATCATATTTCAATTTCAATTAAATACTCGTAGGTAGTTAATTTCAATAATTAGTAACGTAAGTGATAATTCCTCTTGGGATCGATAAATTTATACTACTTGAGCGATATGTACACTTGCGTAACGTGTGAAAATTGCGATCAGTAGGGAACCAACATAAACTTAACAGGAAAAGAAGATAAACGTAGAGTTTACGTGGTTCAGTGGAGAGTGGCTCCAACCTACATCCACGAATAAAATGAGTGTATTTTATTACTTCTCGGGATCAAGCCCGACCCGAGGTACAATAGCGAAATGAACTATCTTAGTGATAATACACATCGGGTATTACACTATTTCTTTTATAATTCACGTAATTGGTAATGTAACCGACCAATTTTGTCTTTCTATCACTAGTTTTAAACTCTTAACTCTTTTACAAATTGTTTGATGTGTAAATTGCCAACCATTGAATCTAAATCTTCAACCCCTTTTATATAGGCTTCCAAATTCACTATTCAATCACCAATGACGTCATGTTATGTCACTTTTGTCATCATTACCATTACAACTCTCTTCAACTACCTTTCAGTCGGGGCAAACAGAATCACCCATCTCACTGTCACTGACCGACCTATGGTGGCTCTGCTCTACCACCTCTCTACCACTGCATCGGCCTATGGTGGTTGGTAGGGCTACTTCCAATAAGAACCGTTGCTTTTCCCACAGTCATCATTAGCTTTCTATAAGCTTATCCTCTTAACTAGGGCATACGTCACTTGATTTCAATACTGGTCGGCCTGCAATCCCGTCTTCGTTCCTCGGGTTGACACACTAAGGTATGATACTATAAAATTTTTCCTTCAGCACTCTCAATCAGGTCTGGTTTCATTATCAAAAACCTATCGAGTCAGGTTTCACAAAACTCTTAGAAAACCCCAAATCAACATCCTCAAAGTGGTCGGATCGGTATCCCAACTTGTTTCATTATCAATCAATTCTATCTTTGGGAGAACCCCTCTAGACCATGAGGTCGGGTTCCTCTATCAAATTCCTTTTATCTCTCCAAGCCCTTGGCCTTAATCGTCCATTTTTGACCAAGTACAATCCTACTCTACCTTTGCTCAGTATTTAAACCTTCTTCATGGTGAAAAATCACCATCAACATGTATTAAAATAACGCAAAATCATTCACATTTTCTAACACCCATTGGATCCTCTTATGCAACCCCATTGAGCAATCGAACCATTGACTTATTGTTTGATAAAAATTTGTTCATTAGTTGTTGGTAATAAGTTGCTTGAAGTATTTATTTTGCTTTAGAACATTCCCTGTTCTTGGTTGTAGGCTTTAGAGAGCTCCAATTCTTGAGCCCCATCATGTCAAATTATGACCGTTGGATGTAAATCCAACGATAAAAAATTATCAAAAAACAAATTGAAAATAGAAATTTTTTTCTTCAAATCTAAACCGTTGGATTAAAATCCAACAACCTAAATCGTATCAGAACAGCTTCCAGTATAAAAATATAATGAGCCCACGCTGTTGGGGCGAATGTGGAACCTCTATGGTCGGATCGGTGCCCCACACAGCGGAAGTGTGTCTAACCCATGGATATCTAACATAGGTGTATTTTTAAAATATTTTAATGAAATACCATATTCCATTATGAGTGTTTAGGGAAAAATCGGGGTCCATAAAAATTAAAACGGGACAAAATCGTAAAAAAAAAAAAAACGTTGCCAGAGGCGCGGAAGCAGCTTGCGCAGCCAGCATACGCAGCTTCTTGCTACACAGCAAGCAGCTGCGTAGCTACTTATGTGCTTTTTTTATTTAATTTCTTAAACACTTTTAAAATCACCCAAAATAATTTTAATTTCAAAACCAACCACAACACATGTTATATAACAAACATATATATATATATATATATATATATATATATATATATATTTAAATCAAATTACAAATCAAAATAGAATCTCACAATGAAATGACTCATGAACAATTCTAGGTCACCCAAAGGTGGTCAAGTGATTCTAGAACTTCTCCTTGTTGAAATGTTGTGGAGAAATTCCAAAGTTAGCAAGCTTGACTCCAAGATCCAATCTTGATTCCAATGCTAGCAAGCTTCACTCCAAGATCCTATCTTGGTTTCTCCTAGTTGAAATGTTGTAGAGATCTTCCAAAGTTTCTCTAAATACTTCTCTAACTTAGGCTAATTTCTATAATTCTTGCTTGTATTTAGCTTTCTCAAGCTTAATTAAAACATTGCTCAAGTTTGTTATTTATAGCAAAACTTATGCAATTTTTAATTAATAAAAGTCCTAATTAAATATTAGGTAGGCTTAATTCAATATGTAAAATTATGTGTGACTAATCACCTTTGTCCACCATTTTGATTTAATTCAATTAAATCAAGACAAAGATTAGCAAATGGATTAGTTAAATGTCTACCACTTTGATTTAATCCAATTAAATCAAGACAAATACACCTATTATTATATTTTTATAATTACCAAAATATCCTCCAATGGTAGAGATATTTATGAAATTATAACAAAACCCTTGTGTAAATTTTGGATTAATCCAATTAATCCAATTGGGTCAAAAAATAATTAATGTTATCCAATAACACTTAATTATCTTAGTTGATAATTATAATATCAAATATTATTTATTATAAAAAATAATCGGCTACCTAAGTGCTAAAAGAGTACACTTCATATTGTGTGACTCTCTAAGTCCAGAAACGGTCGTCATATAAGCCTAGCATTTATGTACGCAATTCGGCCACCTCTGAATTCGAGAAGAACACAAACGATGTTTCTGAACTATACAAGTCGAGGTCATCACATATGTTTATCTATCCCTCCGTCTTAGCCTATCCGAGTTGTGCTTAGGAAGCATAGAATACACCATCAAGTTCTCAAGGCGCACATCTCATGTCGACATGTCCAGGATTCCTTACAACTAATCAGAAACCATTTATGATATATGCGATCCATCCTAGGTGATCGACTTTGGCCAAAGTTTTAAAAATCATGATTTACTTACATGAATACATAAACCCCTTATGGTACACATACGGGCTGACGGATCCTATCTTAATATGCACTTGATTAACGAGTGCATCGGTCCACACCCAATAAACATCTAGAGGTCAGACCATGAAATATTTCTGACATACATGGCATCTAAGTATGGAGGATCTCACATAAAATCAAGGATATCATATAGTCAAAGGATCATATATGCTACTCGACTCGAGGAAATTCCTATTGACGGTGGTGTGTACTTCCTGTTGGACAGTTATGGCCCATAACATCACTATTTGTATAGATCATGGTGTTGTTGTACAAATTAACTATGTGACAAAGGAAATTGCCCTTTTATCATTTGTAATTAGATTACCAAGATGTATAAATGATGAAAGGTCCATATGATTAGTTTCGGATTGAGATGATATGAGACATTATCAATCCACGAAGGTTTAATCATTAAATATCCCTAGTCAGAGTATTATCGAGATTGGACATCGATAATGCGTAAAAGACTAGTATTACACTTGTGCGCGTTGTGAGAGCATAACGACATAGTTCTCATATATTTGGGTATAGGATACTCATGCAAGTGTAATAAGAGGTTGTGTTTACCGATAATACGGGAACAGCTTCGCTCTGGATAGACCCCTCGGAATTCCATTGGTAGTATGACTATGTGTCTATGGAAGTCCGAATAAAGGTAGGTGTATTTGGTCTTAACCTGAGACTTGCATCACTAATACTTGTGAAAATCAATATACTTTGGTTTTGGTCGTCCAGGGCTTTAACCGGTTCTGTGTACGCCTCTTCTGGGTATATTGAGAATCGTAGTGTATTGGTTGTGATATCGAGATGGAAGTATCACTCCAGTCATAGTGGAGATGATGATCACGTAGGATACGGAACTGGTTCTCTTATATGCTGCAACTATCGGGATATATGCTTCGTACGGGGCAGACACAATTCCAGCCCCAGGCCTTGCACGTGACATCCGATACTGGATCGATATACGCAATACTACGTATACTACGCCTGATATAGATCACATATTCCTATAAGAATATTTCTGGAGAATTGGGTAGGCACAATGTTTTGCTAGAAGCCAACCATGTCTTGCAAATCGGTAAAAACGTAGTACTAGGTACGTACATGTTCGGATAGTCCGACGACCAGATTTACTACCAACATATCTGGGGATCTCATGGGTCGCTTCCTGAAGATTCACCGATGACGTATGACTCGCACTTAATTAATCTGGGATTAATTATAAGAGGGAGAAATTAATCTGGGATTAATTACAGAGATATTTTATCTGGGATAAAATATTATTTAAAGAGAGAGAACGATTAATTTGGAATTAATCAATAAAATAATATATTCGATATATTATACGAAAATGGATTTCGACGCAGAATTAAAATTAGATTTTAATTCGGGCGAACGAGTCAATTTAGAATTAATTCGTTAGCGACGTGAATAATAATTTTGCTAGGCACAATTATTTATTTGAATTTGATTTAATTACGTCGCAACGGAAAATTCGTTAATTCGGAATTAGCGAACCCGAGCCCGGGAGTGTTTGTGGGCCCACTCGCATTTCGAATTCAAGTACGGCCCACAAGTCACATCAAGCATCAAATCACTAGTCAATCAATTGATGTGATGTCTAGTCACTTTGAGTGATGTGACAACTTGTCACTTGTGATTGATGGTGGTAGTTGGAAAGCATTAATTGTTTTTTGGTTCCAAGATTGTATTTGACTTTTGGAAAGGCTTTTGCAATTTTTGGATTTTGATTTTTGTGTATTAGATACACAAACCAACTAACACAACACAATCTCTCCTTCTCTCCTCTCTTTGCATTCGGCCAAGAGGCCATTTCTCTCCTTTTTTTTTTCTTCAAAACCGAGAGCACTAAGAAAGAAAATGGAAGAGTTGTGGCAAATCTTGCCAATGCTAGCACATAAAGGGTCATCCAAGGTGATAGAGAAACAAACTTGTGAGCATGGAATCACCATTCGAAAGATTGGAGCTTGGACCACCATGGCCGAATCACAAGGAGCACACTAAGGAGCAAAGCCGAGAGCTTCATAGAGCAAGGGCTTGTGTTCGTCGCGTCGCAAAATCCGATCAATGTAAGTATGATTCTGCCATATTTCATTGTTGTATTCGCACATGTTCATTGCTTGAAATCGATCTTGGGACTTTATAAGAAACCCAACAATGGTATCTTGAGCCATTTTGAGCATGAAATGAATTTATGGTAAAATTTGGGTAAAATCAATTTGAGCATGATTTGATAAAATTAATTGATTGAGTATGCTTGAATGATGATGTATTGAAGTTGTATATGATCAATTTCATGAAATATTGATTGGATCAATTTTTCCCCAATATTTGAGGCTTGTCCGAAACTATGAGTGCCCTAAATAGTCATGGTGATTTGTGTTTTTGATCATTGGATGAGTTGGAAAACATTGGGTAATGTTGATTTAGGATTTAATTGGATTAAAACGAATCGGACAAAGAAATCCCCATAATGCCGTGACATTGATGCATGAAAATGATGTGATTTTTTTGATTCAAATGTGTTGGACATATGTTGATGATAATGAGCATAATTAATTGTGTAAATTAGTATTTTGGAAATGTTAATTTGGGTATTTAATTATGGCTATACACTTTGGTTAATTTAATTATGAAATTTGGAATTTTGAAATTAAATTAATTGGGCTTAAAGTTGTAATTGGGCTTAATGGGCTTGGTTGGGCCAAGTTTGGTTTAGGCTAATTGGTTGGATCCAATTGGGCCCAAAACCATATCCATAAAGTCCAAATTATGACTTAATGGACCTTTAATATTAATTGGGCCTAATGGGCCTAAATTGGTTTCTTGGCAAATAAGGGTGATTCCTTAAATGGGCTTTGGTATTTGGGTTTGACCCATATTGACCAAAAGTCCATGCCTTTAGAAATTAATTAAAAGCCCATTGGACTTTAATTAAATTAACATTGGATGTTAATCGGGCTTTGAGACCCGTAAAGATTAGATTTAGAATCTAAGTCGCTAAATGTACATTAAAAAGTGTAAATATTTAATTTGGAATTAAATAGATGAATTAGTATTAAATACAAATTGAATTGGATTTAATGTTGTAGTTTAATATAATTCAAGAATTCGTACTTTGAGTACTTATTCGCAATACGAGTTTGACTCGCGCAAAATCAAATCGTTGTTTGAACATTGGATGGTCATTAATTATCAGATTAATTAATTGGATTAGATTGATTGATAACATGCTTGTGTGAATACATGGATGCGATGTATGAATAATGTATATCAGATGTATATTAGATGGGTGAGGGCAATTTTGGAAATTGTTGTAATAAATTTAAAATTTATTAATTGGACCTGCGTGTCCAGCTATTACATCTTGACTCTGCGTATTTCTCTTCTCACCTATTCCCCTCAATGTAAATGAGGTTTCTTTAGAAGTGTTATGTAATTGGGTAGAAGTAATACTTATGCTAGCGGGAGAGAGGAAAGAGAGAGATTTGTTATAGGAACAATGTGTTGAGTATCCATCAGCATATCATTATTATTTTATTTATATGCGCCTTATTATGTGTTTAGAATGCATGTTTAAGGGTGTATGATGATGAGACCTTAACAAAGATAATTAATTGGTTGTCAATTACGCAAAAAACCCTCACTACATATTAAGCATTTTTCCTTCCATTGAGTGATTCTTACTCAAGATCCAAGACTGGCACTGGTTTGTTAGCCAAAGTCAAGACCTTTGTCCGTCGCGGATGTGTTTGAATCATGAAGGCTTTGTTCCATATCGGTGTCTTATCCAAGTTGTGATTTGTTGGCCAAAGTCAAGATCACTTCTTGTCCATCGACATTGATTACGAAGCTTTCCATAGTCAATTGGTTCCGCTTAACTCGGATCACTAAATTTGTTGTGCCAAAGCCAAGGCTTAGTTGATTCAGAGGAAAAAGGTTAGGGAATATATTGGATATATTGGCATATATAGATTTATATTTCGGACTTGGATGTCCACCTACTGGATCTAGGAATTGGATGAGATCCAATTGATCTTAGAGATCTACCTAGTTAATTATCATACAATTTGTTGGCCAAAGTCAAGATTGTGTGTTATTTAACGGGATCCTAGCCCACTGACCGGCGTAAACACACACGTATAACGCAAGCTCACGTATCGTTCAAGTAGTATAAAAATATCGATCCCACGAGGACTTATTTCCTACTGTTGTTATTAATTATTGAATCTATTTATTTACAAATATCTAATTAAAGGGAGAATGGAATTGATTGCTTGATTGATTTGGTTGATTAAAGATTTGCTAAATAATAAATAAAAAGATAAAAGAAATACTAAGGAAAATAAAAGACACAAAGATCTAAGGTTGTGATTTCTTTTAATATCATTTTAAAGATGAGTGAGTGATTATTTTATGTTTGTGTATAAAAATCAGTTTACTAACCTGGAACACTAAATTATGTAAAAGCCTCTTCCGATGGTCAACTACAAATACCCAGTATAACCCAATTGAACCATATTCCTATGTCAACCACATTACCTGGATTTATTAAGTTTAAGTTCCAATTATGGCTACTCCAGCCTGACAGGTATATTCCTATCCTGTAAGGAAATCTATTAAAGGGTTATCTATCCTCAAGGAAGATCGTGGGCTATTAAGTCTAAGGCTGAAATCTAAAATCCCTATGTCTAGTTCATTTTAGATTTACCATATCAATCTTATTGGTGATCAGACAACAAGAAGCATTAAGCTTAAGACTTAATAAATAAACCTTAAATTACCCAAACTATAAAATAATCTCTTATAAACCGGTGATATTAAAAATCATCACAACCCCAGATAACTAACACATAACTAGGACTAGTAAATTCATAAAAGTAAAAGACATAAAGTAAAAACTGAAAAATAATTACAATAAATAAAATGCTAAGGTAAAAGGAATTACTTTTACTACTACTAATTTAGATATCTCCCATAAAATAATATATAAACTTGTGATAAATAACCAACCGACCAGTCTGGCGGTATCCTGATTAAGTCAAATTAAGTCAACCAGCCATTAAGGCGGAATCAAAAATAAATTTACCAACCGACCAATCTGGCGGTATCCTTGATTAGTCAGGTTTAAACCAGATTAAAAATGAATTACCAACCGACCAATATAGCGGTATCCCTTATTAAGTCAATATTTTAAATAGTTAATATATTATTTTTAAGGGAGATTAATCTAAATAGCAATAGTAGAAGAATTACCTTTCACCCTAGCTGAGGAAATTATTTCAACATGGTGAATAGTAAAAACTGTAAAAAGTAAAAAGTAAAAAGTAAAAATTAAATTACTATTATTACAAAACGTAATTAAAATTATTTACAAAACTAAAAATTAAAAACTAAAAAAAATAAAAAAAATAAAAGTTCTAGAGAGAGAAACTCTCTCTTTAGAGAGAAATCAAGAGAGAGAGAGGTGTGTTGAAAATCTGAAATTCGCGCTGAATTTATAGAAAAATTTGCTTCAGCGTCGCGACGCCAAGACAGCGTCGCGACGCTGGAATAGTTCGACGTGGCACGCTGAGGAGACGACACGTGGCAAGGCGGCTGACTGTTCACGCGACACGTGTCAAGGCGGCTAACTCTCAATTATTGTGATGACGTCATTGATGATGTGGCACTGTTCATGACGTCATTGATGACGTCATGATGATGTGGCGTGCGCACGTTAGCGGATCTTCTGTGGTGGTGACACGTGGCAAGGCGCATGTTAGCAAAGTCAAACTTCTCAAATTGTTGACCGTTGACCTGGCGCACGTTAGCAGATTCGGCTCACGTTGGGCGTCGCGGCGCGCAATGCTTCAGCGTCGCGACGCGCAGAAGATGAAAATAATCCTGTTGACGCATTTTTGTCCGGTTTTGCTCCAAATTGCCTCCAGTGCTGTCCAAACTTTATTTATCTGCAAAATAACAATAAAACACATCAAAACGTTCACAAAACTCAAGAAACTATACAAAATATTAAGTTAAATGAGTGGGAAATAATGATATAAATACCACTCATCACACCCCCAAACCTAACATTTTGCTAGTCCTCGAGCAAAATACAAAATAAAATAACATAACAAAATTTTACTAAGAAGCCATTTTCGTAGGGATCACGGTTGCATTTAGCATATGCAACAAGCCTTTAAACCCCTAGGTGTCCCTAGTGGACGAGTGTAGTCTCGTGAGGGTTTACAGCAATGATACCCACAAACATTTTACAAAAGTAAAAAGGTAGTAAAACTAATGCACACAAAAGCAAAAAGACAAGCGAAAGAGAATAAAGAAAGTGACTAATCAGGTGAAAATTCTACTCCAAGTTACTAGTTGTTTTGTTTCTTTCTAAATTACCGAATAAGTAAATTCTCCGATTATTTTTACCATTCTCCATATACACAGCTAACAAAATATTAATCAACTCATTTTTGCCCACATCAGTCATAAGTGCAGTTGATAAGAGAGTAATATTTTTATCCTAAAGTTCTATCAGATTTCACATCTTTTTGTAGCAATGGAATAATTTTCTGATTTTTCTGATTTTTTTTTTCTTTTTTATTTATATACAATACCTTCTGTCTATATAGCGAGCTTTGGGTCGGTGGCTCCCAAACCAGTTGGCTTTAGGGCACCAGGTGTTAAGACACCCCTAAGAACTTAATTACTCAGACTTCAGATATATATATATATTTTTGCAGCATCTTCGATCCATGTAACGAGCTTTGGGCCAGTGACTCCCAAACCAGTTGGTTTTAGGGCACTGGGTGTTGAAATACCCTTACAGACTTAATAACTCGGATCTCAGACATTTTTTTTTTTTCATCACTTTTGAGATGTTTCCTCCAATTAAACTAGAGAACTGAATATTACAAACTTTTCAATTTTAGCTCATGTCTGTATGTTTCCATGTATGTTGATAATACCTGTCAACTGAGAATATGAAAATCCATTTTAGTCAGTATTATGGAGAATTCACAAATTAAATAATTCAAAAGAAATAAACAAAAATTAACTTATTTCGAAATAGGTTTGAGATACGTCTCAGGAGCGGAAATTCCTTACTCGGCTATCTCTTACTAATTCCACATTTTTAGTCAGAACAAAAACAAATTTTTTTTGTAATTTTTGAAAAATTTTCAATTTTTTTGTATTTTTCGAAAAATTTTGGACTAAAAATAAAAATAACACACAAACTAAAAATAAGGTACTAAACAACTAAAGAACTGAATTTTGTTGCATAAATGAAAAATTTTAACGGAAAGTATTAACACAAAAGTTTTGCACCCCCAAACCTAAATTAAGCATTGTCCCCAATGCGTTCAAAATATAAACAAAATGTAGGAACAATGGTACCGAGTTTATGCGTCAGTCTCGTCCTCGTCGCTATCTGAAAGTGGATCTGGAAACTGTGGAACAGTGATGTGCAAGTCTCTCGCCATATGCTGCAATGCCTGTCCCATGGCAATGTTGTAATCAGTGAGAAAATCAACACGCCTCTCCAAACGATCAAATCTATCTGAAACTGAACGAGACTGTGCTCCTCTATGTGGCTGAGCAGGTGGCTGCTGTGGAGCAGCTGCAGGTGCTGATGAGGATGGTCCGGTGGTATCTGTCTTTCTGCTCTAAGCTGCTGGATCAATCTGGTAGTCAGGGCTGTCATTGGCTGCATGGGCTCCTCTTGAGGCTCAACCGGAACCATACCCAGAGTGCATATAGAAGTGATCAAATAGGGGTAGTATAGTCCAGCCAGCGCTTGGGTAGCAGCCCAAGCAATATGTCGAGAAATCAGAGCTCCCACATCAATCGACAACCCTCTCATTAAGCAGTACAATAAAGTCATCCTCTCCCGGGTGACAAAAGTAATATGAGTCCCTGGTATAAGAGATCTCGTAATGAAGTGGAACCACACCCTCACATCTGGTCTCAGAAATCTGGAACTCATCTTCATGTATTCCCCACTGCTGCTCATTTCCCATGTAGCATTGGGGATACACAACTCCTCGGTTAGCTGCGAAATCACAATCCCACTTCTCAACTCTGTATACTCATCTACTTCTATCTCAGGGATCCCATAGAACTTGTTGATTGTCACCGAATCAAAAGCAATCTGCTTCCCCCTCTCACCATGGTGTGAAAATCGACATGCTCTGCGGCATTCGCGTAAAACTCTCTTACCAGTAAAATGCTCGCTGGGTTGGGTTGGGTACATAGCTTCCCCAAGTGCCGGTCGGTGATCATTCTATCAATATCTGGAAACATCCCAAATGGAATCTCAAATCCTCTCTCAATGATCCCGACCTTCTTAGTCAGTCCCCTCTCATAGCGCTGTTCTGCAGCCGCTGAGACAAATTTTGTAGTGTCAAAACTGGGTTCAACAGATGTTGAAGCTCTGGATCTCTTCGGTGGCATTTCTCTTTCGAAATTTTGACAGAATCTCCTCTGTTTTTCCTCAAATCCTCAACAACACAAAACAACAAAAATCACCGCAAACACTCCAAATCAATTTGTCACCGCACTTCGCCCCCAATTACTACGAATCAAATTAATCCACAATCCAACACTTCGCAATTCAAAATTCCCAAATCAAACACACCACAATTCAATCCTAATTACCAAATCAATTTACCAATTACCAAATCAAATTTTATCAAATTATTACCGTTAATCTCAAATTCTGATTTTGGCAGTGGTGGGTTCTCTCGGCTCTGTTGGTTTTGGATTGGGTTTCTGGTCGGCCGGCTCGGTGATGGAGAGACACGGCAGTGGCTTGGTGGATTCGGTGAGTGGTGACTGTGATGATTCTCGGTGATATTGATGCGGTTGATGGGTCGTAGTTGGCTTGGCAGTGGTGGGTTCGCGGCTAGTGGTGTCTCGGTTGGTGGATCTCTCGGCGATGGCTCTCGGTTTTGTTCGGTCGTAAGTGGTTGATGAAGATCGGCTTTGACTCGGTGAGGAAGGGCTCGGTCACGGCAAGGGTGGCTCGCGGTGGTTGCTCACGGCGTGGATCTCAGTTGGTGAAGACTCTTGGTCACGATGGCACTCGATTTCGGCGATGGCTCTCGGCTATGGTGGAGGTTGGTAGCTCCGGTGTGGATCTCAGTTGGAGGTGGTGGTGTTTGAGGAAGAAGAAGAAGTAAAAATGAGATATGCGGCGTCTCTGCTTATGTTCTGTGATTTTGAGTCAGAGTCGCGACGCTGAAAATTGCCTAGCGTCGCGACACTAGGTTCTTTCGGGTTAGGGTTTTGTCTCGGGATTTTTTTTTTTTGGCAAAACCATGTCTTGTGACAGATAAATCCATAGGGACGCGTCTCTTAAGAAGTGTCTTTTTACTTGGCCGTCTCCTGGATCAACTTTGTATCTTCGTGATTTTGTCAAATTTTTATTTTGAAAATCCGCTTGTACTGGCCTCTTTTGTTCTGAAAAATTCCGTTTTTATTTTTCCTGCAAAACTAACACACAAAATTAAAAAGTTCACACAAAATATGAAAAATAAATTACAACAAATTGCATGGGTTGCCTCCCTGCTAGCGCTAAATTTTTCGTCTTCAGCCAGACGTGACTGAAATTCATCTGTTATGGAGGTTTCAATGTCGTTTTGGATGTCCGATTAAAGACAATCCCGTGAGCGTTGCTTTTGAAGGGTCTCTTCCAACGGTAAAATGGCAGAAATAATTTTGTCTCATTCAATGCTCGTGCCACCTTTTTGACTTTTGTTGCTCCAGTGGTTCCTGAAAAGAAAGAAATAAAATCAGGAGGTCTCGTATGATGCTTGACTTGGAATGGAAATTCCATTCTGTCAAGCTTCTGGTTGATATCTTTGATTTGTACTCCCCAAAACAGTGATGTTTCTCCTGAATGCTCTGGTTCTTTATTAAGGTCAGACATTTGCTCCTCCATTTGATCTGCTTCTTGCTCCATCTGAGGATGAAAAGATGAGTCAGACATTAGGTCTTCATCCTCTGATTCGGGTGAAATGATTTGCTCAGGTAGATCTTCTCCAAACATTATTGCAAAACAATCTCCAAGATCTTCGTTTTGAGGATACAGAATTCCATCCTCAATTTTTGATGCAGTTGGTACAAATATTTCAGCTTCATCCTCGTCAGAATCTGAATAATAAAAGTCAAATCGAGACTTTGCCGGTTCGGGCTCCTGAACTGATACCTCTGGTTGTTGATACTGCTCAGCCTCCTCCTCTGTTGAAGTGTCATTGTGAACTGATTGGTATTCGAAGGCTTCATCAGTGTCATCTGGAACTGGTTCTTGAGGTATATAGTTCTGGTTTTCTGTGAATTGTCTGATTTGATCTGTCATTCTCTGTATGGATTCTGTGTTACTCTGAATTTGTGCATCAAATTGAGCTGTCTGTTCTTTGAACATGTGAATCCACTGATCTTCCTCTGATGGTTCTGGTTGTTGATGAGGATCGAAGGTAGATGGTGGATAAGATGAAAAATGTGGCTCTCTGAAATGTGATGGCTTGTCATACCATGAAAGATCTTGATAGTTCTACCACCCTGGATGGTAGTTGTATTCGCAATAATCGCTTGGGTGGTCACCATTACATATGTCACATCTCCACATTGAATTCTGTTGAGCAAATGTAGTATTGCTTGGTTCTGGCATCCAGTGATAATCATTGGGCTCGACAACAGGCCTCAGAAAACCGGACTGTTGCTCCCAGATGTGAGGTGTATCTTCTTGTAAAGCACGTAATCTTTCAATCTCCCAGTAATGTTCCATTTTTAAGTCACCTGAAATCAAAAGAAAGAAATAACAATTACAGATAAAAGTCCCCGGCAACGGCGCCAAAAACTTGACCGGCGTAAACACACACGTATAACGCAAGCGCACGTATCGTTCAAGTAGTATAAAAATATCGATCCCACGAGGACTTAATTCCTACTGTTGTTATTAATTATTGAATCTATTTATTTACAAATATCTAATTAAAGGGAGAATGGAATTGATTGCTTGATTGATTTGGTTGATTAAAGATTTGCTAAATAAATAAATAAAAAGATAAAAGAAAATACTAAGGAAAATAAAAGACACAAAGATCTAAGGTTGTGATTTCTTTTAATATCATTTTAAAGATGAAGTGATTATTTTATGTTTGTGTAATAAATCAGTTTACTAACCTGGAACACTAAATTATGTAAAAGCCTCTTCCGATGGTCAACTACAAATACCCAGTATAACCCAATTGAACCATATTCCTATGTCAACCACATTACCTGGATTTATTAAGTTTAAGTTCCAATTATGGCTACTCCCGCCTGACAGGTATATTCCTATCCTGTAAGGAAATCTATTAAAGGGTTATCTATCCTCAAGGAAGATCGTGGGCTATTAAGTCTAAGGCTGAAATCTAAAATCCCTATGTCTAGTTCATTTTAGATTTACCATATCACTCTTATTGGTGATCAGACAACAAGAAGCATTAAGCTTAAGACTTAATAAATAAACCTTTAAATTACCCAAACTATAAAATAATCTCTTATAAACCGGTGATATTAAAAATCATCACAACCCCAGATAACTAACACATAACTAGGACTAGTAAATTCATAAAAGTAAAAGACATAAAGTAAAAACTGAAAAATAAATTACAATAAAATAAAATGCTAAGGTAAAAGGAATTACTTTTACTACTACTAATTTAGATATCTCCCATAAAATAATATATAAACTTGTGATAAATTAACCAACCGACCAGTCTGGCGGTATCCTGATTAAGTCAAATTAAGTCCAACCAGCCATTAAGGCGGAATCAAAAATAAATTTACCAACCGACCAATCTGGCGGTATCCTTGATTAGTCAGGTTTAAACCAGATTAAAAATGAATTACCAACCGACCAATATAGCGGTATCCCTTATTAAGTCAATATTTTAAATAGTTAATATATTATTTTTAAGGGAGATAATCTAAATAGCAATAGTAGAAGAATTACCTTTCACCTAGCTGAGGAAATTATTTCAACATGGTGAATAGTAAAAACTGTAAAAAGTAAAAAGTAAAAAGTAAAAATTAAATTACTATTATTACAAAACGTAATTAAAATTATTTACAAAACTAAAAATTAAAAACTAAAAAAAATAAAAAAAATAAAAGTTCTAGAGAGAGAAACTCTCTCTTTAGAGAGAAATCAAGAGAGAGAGAGGTGTGTTGAAAATCTGAAATTCACGCTGAATTTATAGAAAAATTTTGCTTCAGCGTCGCGACGCTGGAATAGTTCGACGTGGCACGCTGAGGAGACGACACGTGGCAAGGCGGCTGACTGTTCACGCGACACGTGTCAAGGCGGCTAACTCTCAATTATTGTGATGACGTCATTGATGACGTGGCACTGTTCATGACGTCATTGATGACGTCATGATGATGTGGCGTGCGCACGTTAGCAGATCTTCTGTGGTGGCGAGGCGCATGTTAGCAAAGTCAAACTTCTCAAATTGTTGACCGTTGACCTGGCGCACGTTAGCAGATTCGGCTCACGTTGGGCGTCGCGGCGCGCAATGCTTCAGCGTCGCGACGCGCAGAAGATGAAAATAATCCTGTTGACGCATTTTTGTCCGGTTTTGCTCCAAATTTCCTCCAGTGCTGTCCAAACTTTATTTATTTGCAAAATAACAATAAAACACATCAAAACGTTCACAAAACTCAAGAAACTATACAAAATATTAAGTTAAATGAGTGGGAAATAGTGATATAAATACCACTCATCACCCACTAGGAAACAAGGTTTCCCGAGTACTCAACAGAGGGTTAGAGGCTCGCCAAAAAATAGTGGGAGGCAAGTATTAAATTTGCAATATTCGTTTAGTTACTTGCCATACGCGCTCATTTCAAATTTTTCGTCATATAATTAATATATTAGTTGGACTAATATTTAATTGTTGTTTTAATTTAACAGTTGGACTGTATTCAAACTATTTCAATTAATAGTTGATTTTATAATTGGATTATAGTAATCAATATAATTGAATTTAACCAATCAAATTATAGTTGATTATATAGTTAGACTATAGTAATCATTATAATCAATTGTACCTAAAATCTTTGATTTGATAGTTAGACTATTGGAATCAAGATAATTGAAAGATTAGTGTTTAAAACATAATCCTGGGTGAAAATGTCATTAAACGACTTTAATTGTCAAATTGGGAATAAAACTTCAGGATAGTCCTGAAAACTGAGAAGTTATTTTATTTGATAGAGTAACATCTTGGGCCTAAGCCCGGAGTTAAGAAAATAGTAGAGCATGATCTTTGGAAGATTCATGTGATGATAACTTTAGTGCTTAATCCATTAAGCTTACCAAATAGACTCCTTAATTTCTTAATCAGAACTAAGGATTAGATCCTTATAGTATGATAATGAAATTGAAGAATCTTCATAGATCTATCCTTAGATCTTAGAAGTACAAATTGCAATAGTAAACTCTTGGAGAGTTAATGGCTATACTCAAAGAGATAAAACCAGAGTTTGCAATAGGCAAGAAGCGCAAGGCGCATCTTATTTCGACATTCTAGATGGCCAAAGGCTTGGCCAAAGGCTTCTGGGGTGTGGAAAAAGGGGCAAAGGCAAAGTCATTATAATCTTCTGGGAAGACAAATGACATATCCCAGAATGTCTGACTAAACTGTGGCTAACAGGGTCACTGAAGCGTGACTGTCCTATGGATAAGGCAGACATGAAGGAATTGAAGACGGGCAAGGCTCTAACTTCAAATATGTTTGTCATAAATATGTTCACTACTAGTATTAAAATTGGATTTTAGATACTGAGTGTGGTACATAAATATGTAATGGTGTGCAGAATCTGCTAATCAGCAGGACACTGACTTCTGTTGAGATTTATGATCTGCGAATCAGAAACGGGACGAAAGTCGCTGTTTTAACCGTAGATACCTAAGTTTAGGAACTACCCTTAGAGTGTGTACTTAAATTAAGAATCTGTTACAATGTAACTAGTTTGACTAGAAACATTATCTCTATATCAGGGTTTAACCCGTTGCGGGTATACCTTTATATTCTAGAACACTAAAGTGTTTTATTTTATAAAGATGATATTGAGATAAACACATTAGATGTGAATAACAATATTTATATTTTGAATATAAAAGAATCTCAAACATATAACAAGACAAACAAATAACTCAAACTGATTTAAATCAGTTGAGACTTATAAGTGGCATTGCTGTCTGTGACACAATTAACAAGACTCGTATATCCACACTTTCAAATAGTGGATACTAGGACGGATTTGATTCTATACAAATGATGTCTACGAATCTAGTTTATTGGGCAAAGTGCCTAAAACACCTTTTAACTTGGTAAAAGTGTAACTGCCACCGATCTGTTAGCCCTCGTTCATAGTGACATAAGTGGGCCCATGTCTAGCTAGGCTAGAGGTGGATATGAATGTTTCGTGACCTTTACGGATGTGGCATCGCGTTATGGTTATGTGTTTCTTTTGAAACACGAATCAGAAACTTTTGATAAATTCAAAGAGTTTTGACACGAAGTAGACAAATAGATCGGCTAAAGTATTAAACATCATGGTTGGACCATGATGAAAAATACTTAAGTAATAAGTTTCTCATATACTTGAAAGAGTATAGTATTCTTTCAATGAGGACTCCTTCCGGAACAAGTCAGTTTGACGGTGTGTCCGAACAGAGAAATTGAATTTTATTGGACATGATTAGGTTAATCATGAGTCGCTCTGAGCTACCATTTCCTTCAAGGGATACGCATAAACAGTGCAAAACTTATTTTGAATAAGGTTCCATAAAATCTGTTTGACAGACTTCATATTAGATATGAACCGGAAAGAAACCAGGTTTCTCAATCCTGAAGATTTGGGTATGCTAGGCATATGTTTGGATGATACCAAACTAGAACCCAAATCGGATAAGTGCCTAAGTTTTGGGTTATCCTAGGGAAACCAAAGTATAGTACTTATACATCTCACATGATAACAATGTAATTGTTGTTCACCATGCGGTTTTCCTAAGAGGAATACTGATATGCAGTGGTAAGTGGGAGGATAGTAAAACTCGATGAAAATCGGAGTAATACTATTCCAGGCACTGATTCCTTAATGGAACACAAATAGTTCATCAAGGATGAAACTATTCCAATAATCTTCGAATACACAAGAACCACGTAAGTCGGAGAGAGTTAGAAAATAACCTGGGAGGTATGGGTTTTTGATCTCACCTCATAAAGATGTCAATCTTATTGAGGAATAAAAACTGACTACGTATGAGGAAGTGATACAAGGTATCGACTCCCAATTATGGCAAAGTGCCATGAAGTCCGAAATGGATTCCATGTATACCAACCAAGTTTGGATACTAGTTGATGTACCGGAAGGCATTGTGCCTATTGGTACTGTATAAGTCTTCAAGGAAGACATACATGGAAGGCAACATACCAACGTACTAAGCTGGGCTTGTAGCGAAAAGGTAATGTTATCAACATTGTGTCGATTACGATGAAACCTTTTACCTGTTGTCATGGTTAAATCCATTTGGATAATGTTTGCTGATGCTGCATGTTTCATTTATGAAATATGGCAACTGAACGTCAAAATCGATTTCCTTAAATGGAAACCTTTTGGAGGATGTTTATAACATCCTGACGGTTTTGTCATACTAAAACGAGCAAACAAGGTTTGCGAGTTAATTCGATCCGTGGATGGATTGAAGCAAGCATGTGATGAGTGGTAATTATATCACTATTTCCCACTCATTTAACCTAATATTTTGTATAGTTTCTTGAGTCTTGTGAATATTTTGATGTGTTTTGTGTTATTTTGTAGATAAATAAAGTTTCAGGACATTCTGGAGGTGATTTGGACCAAAACAGTGAAAATTGGAAAAAAAGCATTTTGGTAATTTTTCGCGTCGCGACGCGCAAGCCTTTGGCGTCGCGACACCTAACATGCGCCGAACAGTGCTAACGTACGCCGGGCCCATAAATCAGAATTTGAGAAAATTTGACTTTGCTAACGTGTGTCGTGCCACGTGTCACCATCACAGCCGATCTGCTAACGTGCGCCGTGCCACGTGTCATCATCCTACGGTGCCAACAGTCGCCATCGCCACGTGTCGCCACATGTCACTCCACGTCATTGCCATGTCATCATCCACATCACATGTTGACCAAGTCAAAGTGCCACGTGTCTGCCACTTCAACATCAACCAATCACAGCGTGCCACTTGTCGCAATTCTATGGTGCCGACAGTCAAATTGTCACGTGTCGCCACGTCAGCGCCATGCCAGCGCCACGTCAGCATCAATTATTGACTGACTTATCCTTATCTGACACGTGGCGGATAAGAATCTGATCCGACCAATCAGAAGCCGGCCACGTGTCACAATAATTGAGCTCCAACCACCTTGCCATGTGTCACCTTATCACCTTATCCAGAATCACCATGTGTCATCACCTCAGCATGCCACGTCCAAAAGAAGCTGGCGTAGCAACGCCAAAGGCCTTGGCGTCGCGACGCCCAGAGCCCACCAGGGCCTATAAATTGAGCTCGAGATTTCAGTTTCAGTTGTACCATTCTCTCTGAATTCTCTGATGTAAATAGGGAGTTTTCTATCTAGTTTCTTTTCGTTTTTAGTTTTGTAAATAATTTTAATTACATTTTGTAATAATAGTAATTTACTTTTCTACTTTTTACAATTTTTACTATTCACCATGAGGAGGTAACTTCCCCAGCTAGGGTGAAAGGTAATTCTTTTACTGTTACTTTTTAGATTAATCTCTCTTAAAAAATAATATATTCACTATTTAAAATATTGACTTAAAAAGGATACCGCTATATTGGTCGGTTGATAATTCATTTTAATCTGGTTTAAACCTGACTAATCAAGGATACCGCCAGATTGGTCAGTTGGTAATTAAATTTTCTTACCGCCTATATGGAAGGTTTATTTTGGTTCCGCCTTTATGGCTGGTTGGACTTAATTTGACTTAATTTGACTTAATCAGGTTACCGTCTATATGGCTGGTTGGTAAAATAATCACAAGTTAATATATTATATTAAGGGAGATATCTAAATAGTAAATAATGAAAGTTGATCCTTTTACCTTAGCATTTTATTTTATTGTAATTTGCTTTTCAGCTCTTACTAGCCCTAGTTATGTGTTAGTATATGGGGTTGTGATGATTTCTAATATCACCGGTTTATAAGAGGTTATTTTATAGTTTGGGTAATTTTAAAGGTTTACTTATTAAGTCTTAAGCTTAATGCTTCTTGTTGTCTGATCACCAATAAGATTGATATGGTAAATCTAAAATGAACTAGACATAGGGATTTTAGGTTTCAGCCTTAGACTTAATAGCCCACGATCTTCCTTGAGGATAGATAACCCTTTAATAGATTTCCTTACAGGATAGACATATACCTGTCGGGCGGGGGTAGCCATAATTGGAACTTAATCTTAATGAATCCAGGTAATTTGGTTGACATAGGAATATGGTTCAATTGGGTTATACTGGGTATTTGCGTCTGACCATCGGAAGAGGCTTTTGCATATCATCGTGTTCCAGGTTAGCAAATTAATTTATTACACATAAATAGAGAGTCAATTCATCCTTTTTAATAATATTGTGTGGAGTCACGACCTTAGATCCTTGAGTCTTTTCTTTTATTTTCCTTAGTATTTTCTTTTGAGTCTGTTTTTATTTTATTTTGCAAAACCACATTCAACCAATCAAAAGCAATCAATTATCTTCTTCCTATAATTAGATATTTATAAATAAATAGATTCAACAATTAATAACAACAGTAGGAATTAAGTCCTCGTGGGATCGATATTTTTATACTACTTGAACGATACGTGCGCTTGCGTTATACGTGTGTGTTTACGCCGGTCAGCATGGTGTTTTTGGACATATCATTTTGATGTAATCATAATGGTGTATGATTTAATTCAAAACGAAAAATGATTCTTGTGTATATAAGGAGGTTAGTGGGAGCGCAATGACAATGAATGTCCTAAATAATGATGATATGTCATTTCTTGGAAATGATATTCCCATAAAAAAAAATCGGTGAAAGATTGGCTTTCATGAAAATTCTCCATAGAATTCTTGGGAGAAACAACCTTTATTCTAGGAATAAAGATCTACTGGGATAGATTTAAAGTTGTTGGTACTCTCTGAGAAATCATACATTGAAATAAATGTACGCGACCTGATGTCTCATACGCTTTGAGCATATTGAGTCACAATCAGGCCAATCCAATTAATAGTCACTGGATTGATGTTAAGAACATCCTTTAGTATCTTAGATGATATAAGGATGCTTTCTTAAACTATGGAGAAGGAGAACTTGAAGTGACTGGGTTCACCGTTGTAAGTTTCCTAACCAATAAGAACGACTATAAGTCGTAATAACGGTATTATACAGTTTGAATAACGGAACAATGAGCTGGAAATCTTCCATGCAAGATACTGTTACCGAATAAACAAAAAAAAACGGGATATTGCTGCAGCTGAGGCAGCAATAGAAGCCTTTTGGATCGATAATAATCCTAATCAGATTAGGAGTAGTTCTGTTAGCAGCTGAGCTAGGCTACAGCATAGGCTAAAGAATTAATGGTCTCATCAACGATCCAGATATATACTTCAAATATTCATCTGATTCGTTCGGATCATACATCGTGGTGATGTGATGATCGAATAAATCGCATCAAATGATAACCCTGCAAATCCGCTGACGAAAGCATTCCTCAGCAGAAGTTTGAGCAAGCCATACATGGTTCGGGTGTAGGACACTTGAGTGATTGGCAATAGGCCAAGTGGGAGATTGTTGGACAGATATGGCCCATAGCATCACTATTTGTACAGATCATGGTGTTGTTGTACAAATTAACTATGTGACAAAGGAAATTGCCCTATTATCATTTGTAATTAGATTACCAAGATGTATAAATGATGAAAGGTCCATATGATTAGTTTCGGATTGAGATGTTATGAGACAGTATCAATCCACGAAGCTTTAATCATTAAATATCCCTAGTCAGAGTATTATCGAGATTGGACATCGATAATGCGTAAAAGACTAGTATTACACTTGTGCGCGTTGTGGGAGCATAACGACATAGTTCTCATATATTTGGGTATAGGATACTCATGCAAGTGTAATAAGAGGTTGTGTTTACCGATGGAACGGGAACGGCTTCGCTCTGGATAGACCCCTCGGAATTCGATTAGTAGTATGACTATGTGTCTATGGAAGTCTGAATCAAGTTAGATGTATTTGGTCTTAACCTGAGACTTGCACTGCTAATACTTGCGACAATCAATATACTTTGGTTTTGGTCGTCCAGGGCTTTAACCGGTTCTGTGTATGCCTATTCTGGGTATATTGAGAATCGTAGTGTATTGGGTGTGATGTCGAGATGGAAGTATCACTCCAGTCATAGTGGAGATGATGATCACGTAGGATACGGAACTGGTTCTCTCATATACTGCAGCTATCGGGATATTATGACTAGGTCATGTTTATCCGATTATAGAGACAAGTTACCAGAGATCCGATATGCTTCGTATGGGGTAGACACAATTCCATCCCCAGGCCTTGCACGTGACATCCGATACTGGATCGAAATACGCAATACTACGTATACTACGCCTGATATAGATCATATATTCCTATAAGAATATTTCTGGAGAATTGGGTAGGCACGGTGCTTTGCTAGAAGCCAACCATGTCTTGTAAATCGGTAAAAACGTAGTACTAGGTACGTACGTGTTCGGATAGTCCGACGACCAGATTTACTGCCAACATATCCAGGGATCTCATGGGTCGCTTCCCGAAGATTCACCGATGACGTATGACTCGCACTTAATTAATCTGAGATTAATTATAAGAGAGAGAAAATTAATCTGGGATTAAATACAGAGATATTTTATCTGGGATAAAATATATATTAAAAAGAGAGAGAACGATTAATTTGGAATTAATCGATAAAATAATATATTCGATATATTATACGAAATTGGATTTCGACGCGGAATTAAAATTAGATTTTAATTCGGGCGAACGAGTCAATTTAGAATTAATTCGTTAGCGACGTGAGTAGTAATTTTGCTAGGCACAATTATTTAATTGAATTTGATTTAATTACGTCGCAACAGAAAATTCGTTAATTCGGAATTAGCGAACCCGAGCCCGGGAGTGTTTGCGGGCCCACTCGCATTTCGAATTCAAGTGCGACCCACAAGTCACATCAAGCGTCAAATCACTAGTCAATCAATTTATGTGATGTCTAGTCACTTTGAGTGATGTGACAACTTGTCACTTGTGATTGATGGTGGTAGTTGGAAAGCATTAATTGGTTTTTGGCTCCAAAATTGTATTTGACTTTTGGAAAGGCTTTTATTTTTATGTATTAGATACACAAACCAACTAACACTACACAATCTCTCATTCTCTCCTCTCTTCTCTTTGCATTCTGCCAAGAGGCCATATCTCTCCTTTTTGTTCTTCAAAACCGAGAGCACTAAGAAAGAAAATGGAAGATTTGTGGCAAATCTTGCCAATGCTAGCACATAAAGGGTCATCCAAGTTGATAGGGAAACCAACTTGTGAGCATGGAATCATCATTTGAAAGCTTGGAGCTTGGAGCACCATGGCCGAATCACAAGGAGCACACCCAGGAGCAAAGCCGAGAGCATCATTGAGAAAAGGGCTTGTGTTCGTCGCGTCACAAAATCCGATCAATGTAAGTATGATTCCGCCATATTTCATTATTGTATTCGCACATGTTCATTGCTTGAAATCGATCTTGGGACTTTATAAGAAACCCAACATTCCAACTATTAGGAATCATCTGTGAGTCATTCAGTATTCGCTCCAACGAATACACATATGTCTTTACGAGCTTTCAAAGCTTATGGTGCATCGGGTTAAACCATTAGAACTCCAATTCCAATATACGATCTGTGATTGTCTTCTAGGTTACAGGAATTCGACCATATTAAAAAACCAACGCCTAGAAATATTTAATTTAAGAATAATTTATAATAGTAATATTATCCTAATGTCAGACCATCCAGGGTCCAGTATTACTAAATGACTATTCTAAGGTCGATGTCATTCTTAGCATATTTATACATCAATCTAATATGCATAATAACATTACCATTAATAAGGTTTCAAATGAAAATATAGTTATTTTATTAATAAATAATAAAATATTATACACAAAATATTATTCGAATTGGCGCTCCAAGCACCAACTCAAACAAACTCCCACTTGCTTAGTACCAATCCAGATGGTACTATAGTACCAATCCTCCACATGTTTATCGAATAACTTAGGAGGTAAGGCCTTAGTAAGCGGGTCTGCTATGTTGTCTAGTCCTTGAACCTTCATGACCACTATGTCTTTTCGTTCAATAATTTCTCTAATCACGCAATATTTCTTTTCCACGTGTTTAAACTTGGAATGCGCCCTCGGCTTTTTAGCCTACGCAATGGTTCCACTATTATAACAGTATAATAGGACTGAATCTGCAATACTAGGCATAATGCCAAGTTCTGTGATAAAATTTCTAATCCAAACAACTTCTTTAGCAGATTCTGAAGCCGCTATAAATTCCGCCTCAGTAGTGGAATCAGCTATTGAGCCTTGCTTTGAACATCGCCAACTAACCACACCGCCATTAAGGGTAAATATGTATTCGGATGTAGACTTTATATCATATGGATCTCCCTGGAAGTTGAATTCTGTATAACCATTAACGTTGTAGCTCACATTCTCCATATATGAGAAATTTATCATTAGTACCCATAAGATATTTCAGGATATGTTTCACCTCTATCCAATGATCATTACCCGGATCAGATTGATATCGAATTGTCACACTGACGCCGAAACTTATGTCGGGTCTTGTACATAGCATAACATACATAATTCTTCCAATACAAGAAGTATATGGCAAGTTAGACTATCTGACTCTCTCTTCCTCAGTCTGAGGTGCCATTTTCTTCAAAAGATGTATGTTGTATCGGAAATGTACATTTACTGCCTTATAGTTGGTAAAACCGTACTTTTGTAATATTTGATCTTTAGACGTGGATTGAGAAAACCCTATAAGCTTTCTAATTTTATCCCGATAGAGCCTTATAACTAGTATATAAGAAGCTTCTCTCATGTCTTTCATGGAGAAGTTCTTACAAATGTAAGCTTTCACTTTGTATTAATACTATATCATTCCCTATGATAAAGATGTCGTCTACATATAAAATAAGAAATACTATCATGCTCCCACTAACTTTGTTATAAATACAAGGTTCTTCCTAGTTCTTGATGAATCTAGATAATCTAATTATTTCATCAAAATGACGATTCCAGCTTCGGGATTCCTGTTTAAGTCCATAAATAGACTTCTAGATCTTACAAACCAAGTTTGAAATCTCACTATATACGAAACCCTCTAGTTGTTCCATATAGATATCCTCCTCGAGGAATCCATTTAGGAAAATGGTTTTCACATCCATCTGTCATATCTCATAGTCGTGATATGCTGAAATGTCTAAAAGAATCCTAATGGTCAAACCCAGAACGTTGAGTGTAACCTTTCGCTACCAGTCGGCCCTTAAAGGTTTCCACCTTTCCATCGGGCCCTCGCTTCCTTTTATAAACCCATTGACAACCAATAGGTTTAACTCCTTCAGGAAGTTCAACTAAGTCCTAGACTTGATTATCATTCATAGAATCCATTTCAGATTTCATGGTTTCCTGCCATTTTCCTGAATCGATATCCAATATCGCATGTTTATACGTAGTTAGATTTGTTTCCTCCAAGAGTAGAACATCAAGGCTCACATCAGATGTTAAAAAAATCTCTCGAGAGGCCTTGATATTGTATTCGACTTACGTAGAACCTGTGTTGTAGATCCTTCATCTAGTTGGATCTCTGGTTCTATCTCAGGTTCCTCATTGTTGGGATTAAACTCATCAAGTTCAATCTTTCTACAATTCCCACTTTCTCTCAAAATTTCCTTTTCAAGAAAAGTGGCAAAACGAACAAACATTTCGTTGCTTAGAATCGTAGAATTGATATCCCAAATAATTTCCAGGCTATCCAACGAACATATATGTATACCCCATGGGTGCTAGTTTATCCCGCTGCGCAATTCTAACGTATGCATGAGAACCCCAAAATCTTTAAATATCTAAGACTTGGATTTCTACTGAACCATATCTGATGTAGAAACAGCTTTCAATGGAACCCTATTAAGTATATGGGCAGCAGTAAGTAAAGCATAAACTCAAAGGTAATATGGAAAATCTATATAACTTATCATGGAACGTACCATATCCAATAAAATATGTTTTCTTCACTCAAAAACACCGTTGTGTTGAGGTGTTCCTGGTGGGCTATATTGAGCGAGAATTCTATTCTCCTTTAAATAAATTCTGAATTTATCACTCATGTATTTACCGCATCAATCTAATCAAAGGCACTTGATGAATTTATCGATTTTTTTACTTCATTTTGGAATATTTTGAACTTGTCAAATATTACTGATTTATGTCTCATTAAATAGACATATCCATATCTTGACTTATCATCTGGAAAGTCATGAAGTGTGTTGAACCTGTTGGTATTTGCTAAGGTCCCAAGAGCATTAAACAAGCATGAAACAAGTGCGAATACAAATCAACGAAGTTGCGGAATACTCACATCGATTGGTTGAGCGACGCGACAAGCAACAAAACTCAAAATCCGCTCACTAGTTGGTCACGGCAGTGACTGATTTTGCTCCATGGTGTGCTCGGCAATCATCAAGGTTTTTGAGCTCCAAGCTTCGTCAAACGATTCCAGGCTCATGGGTGGACTTCCCTATCACCTTCGCATGACTTCGTGGTGTGCTAGCACTCCCGATTTTGCCACAAAATCGTGACTCTAAGCTTCCCTTTTCCTATTGGCTCACGGCACTGAGCTACCAAAACCAGTGAGAAAATAGCCCTACATGGACGAGAGAGAGAGAGATGAGAGAAAGAGAGAATTGTGTGAGTTGTTCCAAATTTATGTATCTTATACACAAATGTGAATTTCAAATTCATTTACAATGAATTTGGCTTTCAAAAAGTCAAGCATTTAATGCTCCATCCACTCACATCACTTCCCATCAATCAATCAAGTTGTCAAGTCACATCACTCAAAGTGACAAGTGATTTGACGCTTGAAGTGACTGACGATTTGACGCTTGATTTGACTTGCATGCCGCACTCGAATTTGAAATGCGAATGCGCTCGCAAATAATCTCGGGCTCGGGTTTGCTAATTCTAAATTAACGAATTTTCCGTTGCGACGTAATTAAATCTAATTTAATTAAATAATCATGCCTAGCATAATTACTATTGACGTCGCTAACGAATTAATTCTAAATTAATCCGTTCGCCCGAATTAAAATCTAATTTTAATTCCGCGTCGAAATCTAATTTCGTTTAATATATCAAATATATTAATTAATCGATTAATTCCAAATTAATCGTTTTTCTCTCTTTAATGATATTTTATCTCAGAGAAAATATCTCTGCAATTAATCCCAGATTAATTTTCTCTCTCTTCTAATTAATCCCAGATTAATTTAGAGTGCGAGTCATACGTCATCGGTGAATCTTCGGGAAGCGACCCATGAGATCCCCGGATATGTTGGTAGTAAATTCGATCGTCGGACTATCCGAACACGTAAGTACCTAGTACTACGTTAATACCGATTTACAAGACAAGGTTGGCTTCTAGAAAAGCGCCATGCCTACCCAATACTCCAGAAATATCCTTACAGGAATATAAGGATCTATATCAGGCGTAGTATACATAGTATTGCGTATGTCGATCCAGTATTGGATGATCACGTGATAGGCCTGGGGCTGGAATTGTGTCTGCCTCATACGAAGCACATGTCGGATATCTGGTAACTAGTCTCTATAATCGGATAAACATGATCTTGTTATTTTATCCCGATGACTGCAGTACTTAAGAGAACCAGTACCGTATCCTACGCGACCGTCATCTCCATTAGACTGGAGTGACACTTCCGTCTTGACATCACACCCAACACACTACGATTCTCATTATACCCAGCATAGGCGTACACAGAACCTGTTAAAGCCCTAGACGACCGCAACCAAAGTATATTGATTGTCGCAAGTATTAGCGGTGCAAGTCTCAGGTTAAGACCAAATACATCTACCCTGATTTCGGACTTCCATAGACACATAGTCATACTACCAATGGAATTCCGAGGGGGTCTATCCAGAGCGAAGCTGTTTCCCGTACCATCGGTAAAACACAACCTCTTATTACACTTGCATAAGTATCCTATACCCAAACATATGAGAACTATGTCGTTGTGCCCTCACAACGCGCACAAGTGTAATACTAGTCTTTTACGTATTTATCGATGTCCAATCTTGATAATACTCTGACTAGGGATATTTAATGATTTATCCTTCGTGGAATGATACTGTCTCATATCATTCTCAATCCAGGAAAAAATCATAGGGACCTCCTATCATTTATACATCTAGGTGATCTAATCACAAATGATAAGAGTGCAATCTCCTTTGTCACATAGTTAATTTGTACAATAACACCATGATATGTACAAATAGTGACGCTATGGGTCACAATTGTCCAACAAAACCATCATAAGAAGCATAATTTAATAGACCACACACATCGTTGTGTATTAGCTCCAAAAAATCTTTAGCACGGTGTCCAACACCAAGAAATGGGGCCTTTTTCATTTTTTCTTGGATACATGACTCACAAATCGGATAAGGATCTACGGTAAGATCTTCAATCAAATCATCCATAACCAATTTTTATATACGTCTAATACCTATATGACCCAATATCATATGCCATTATTTAGTATTATTTAATTCAGATCTTCTACTTGTATTTTCCTCTACATTAAAGACATCTTTATATATTTTCAAAACATAGTGACCGTTAGATAAAGAACATTCACATATCAAATAGTTGTCTTTATCATATAAACATAAAGCACCATCTTTAATGTTTATTTTATATCCCTCTTTATCTAATATCAATAAAGATATTATCTGTCTGATAAAAAAAGGTATATAATGACAGTCATGTAAATCTAATTTATATTCATTAGAGAGATCGAGAACAACTGTTCATATTGCTTTGACATCCAATGTCTTACCATTTCCAACTCTAAGTTGGTCCCCTTTATTTAGCCTTATTTTAACTCTTATGGCTTGCATAGAGTTACAAATATGAGTAGGACTACCAGTGTCTAACACCCAACCACTATTTGCATATAAGGCTAATGAGATGTCAATAATAGGAAAAATACAAAGCGTACCTGGGGTACTTACTTTTCCTTTCAGCTTTGGATCTGATATATATGCGATCGAACCTAGGTGATCAACTTTGTCCAAACTCTTAAGAATCGTAACCCATAAACATGGATACATAAACCTCTTATAGTATACATACAGACCAACGAATCATATCTTGATATGTACCAATTAACGAGTGCATTAGTCCATACCCAACGAACATCTAGCAATCAGACCATGAAAGGTCTCTGACATACATGACATCAAAGTGTGGAGGATCACACATAAAATCAATGATATCCTATAGTCAAAGGATCACATATACTGCTCGACTCGAGAAGATTCATATTGACGGTGGTGTGTACTTTCAAATATTAGGAGTCACATGTGAGTCATTCAGTATTCGCTCTAATAAATACCCACATGTCTATACGAGCTTCTCTTAGTCATGGTCTATTGGGTTAAACTATTGGAACTCCATTTCCTATACACGACAAGTGCTAGTCTTCTAGGTTATAGGAATCCGACCGTATTCCAAAACCAACAACAATGAATACATATACTTTAAGAATAGTTTATGTTGGACAATTATGACCCATAACGTCACTATTTGTACAGATCATGGTGTTGTTGTACAGATTAACTATGTGACAAAGGAGATTGCACTCTTATCATTTGTGATTAGATCACCAAGATGTATAAATGATAGGAGGTCCTTATGATTTGTTCCTGGATTGAGAATGATATGAGACAGTATCAGTCCACAAAGGATAAATCATTAAATATCCCTAGTCAGAGTATTATCGAGATTGGACATCGATAAATACGTAAAAGACTAGTATTACACTTGTGCGCGTTGTGAAGGCACAACGACATAGTTCTCATATATTTGGGTATAGGATACTCATGCAAGTGTAATAGGAGGTTGTGTTTTACCGATGGTACGGGAAACAGCTTCGCTCTGGATAGACCCCCTCAGAATTCCATTGGTAGTATGATTATGTCTATGGAAGTCCGAAATCAGGGTAGGTGTATTTGGTCTTAACCTGAGACTTGCACCGCTAATACTTGCGACAATCAATATACTTTGGTTTTGGTCGTCTAGGGCTTTAACCGGTTTCTGTGTACGCCTCTTCTGGGTATATTGAGAATCGTAGTGTGTTGGGTGTGATGTCAAGACGGAAGTATCACTCCAGTCATATGGAGATGATGGTCACGTAGGATACGGTACTGGTTCTCTTATATGCTGCAGCTATCGGGATATTATGACTAAGTTATGTATATCCGATTATAGAGACTAGTTACCAGAGATCCAACATGTGCTTCGTACGGGGCAGACACAATTCCAGCCCCAAGCCTAGCACGTGATCATCCGATACTGGATCGAAATACGCAATACTACGTATACTACGCCTGATATAGATCGTTTATTCCTGTAAGCATGTTTCTGGAGAATTGGGTAGGCATGGCGCTTTGCTAGCAGCCAACCTTGTCTTGTAAATCGGTATAAACGAAGTACTAGGTACTTACGTGTTCGGATAGTCCGACGAACGAATTTACTACCAACATATCCAGGGATCTCATGGTTCGCTTCCCGAAGATTCACCGATGACGTATGACTCACACTTTTATTAATCTAGGATTAATTAGATGAGAGAGAAAATTAATCTGGGATTAATTGCGGAGATATTTTATGTGGGATAAAATATCATTTAAAGAGAGATAACGATTAATTTGGAATTAATCGATTAAATAATATATTCGATATATTATACGAAATTGGATTTCGACGCGAAATTAAAATTAAATTTTAATTCATGCGAACGAATTAATTTAGAATTAATTCGTTAGCGACGTGAATAGTAATTATGCTAGGCATGATTATTTAATTAAATTAGATTTAATTACGACGCAACAGAAAATTCGTTAATTTGGAATTAGCGAACCCGAGACCGGGATTATTTGCGAGCGCATTCGCATTTCAAATTCGAGTGCGGCACGCAAGTGAAATCAAGCGTCAAATCGCTAGTCGCATCTAGCGTCACATCATTCGTCAATCAAGTGATGGATGTCTTTTACTTTGAGTGATTGACACCAGTCATTATTCATGATTGATGGGAGTTGATGTTGGTTGTTGGCAAACTTTAATGCCATTTGATTTTTTGGAAAAAGAAAATGGTAAATAATTTTTGATTAATTAAAGTGTGTATTAGATACACATTTCCAACCAACACACACATCTCTCCTCTCTTTTCTCTCTTCTCTCTCACGCCCATTTGGGCTGTTCTTCACTTTTTTTCTGGGCAAAAACCGTGAGCAAAGGAAGCAAAGTGTGGTGATTTTATGGCAAAATCATCAAGAGCTAGCACTCCGAGAGACATGCGAAGGTGATAGGGAAGTCCACCCATGAGCTTGGAATCATTTGACGAAGCTTGGAGCTTGATGGAGCTCACCCAAATCCGAAAATGGTGGAGACAAATTCAGCCACTGCCGTGACTTGGAGAGGGCAGAAATCGAGTTTTGTTGTCCACCGCGTCGCTCAACCGATCGATGTGAGTATTCCGCAACTCCCTCATTGTATTCGCACATGTGTTTTATGCTTTGTATTCGATCCTCGGGACCGTAGAAACTCCAACAATGGTATCAGAGCGGAGTAAAAGCATGAAATATGATTTAGGGCTTAAAATTGGGTAAAATATTTTTGAGCATGATTTAATTAAATTGGATGTTTGAGTATGCTTAAAACATGTTGAATTGAAGTTTGATTGGATCAATTTCATGAAATTGTGATTGGATCATTTTTTCCCCAAAATCTTAGCTTGGCCGAGAATGATGCCCTATTTTGATGTCTTGGATTTTTTATTTTTGATCATTGGATGTGTTGGAAATCAATTGGGAATATTGATTTAATGTTGAATTGAATTTAATTGGATTGAATTTGATTTGGACATAAAATCCCCTCCAAAGCCGAGACATATAAAGCATGTATTGGGTTTGATTTTTTGTTAAATTGTGTTGGACACTATTTGATGTGAAAGAGCATGATTAATTAGACAAATTTGTGTTTTGGAAATATTGATTTGGGTGATTAATTGTGTTATACACTTTATGTAATTAAATTTTGAAATTGGATTTTGTAATTTAATTGAATTGGGCTTAAATTGGATTTGGGCTTGAAATGTTGTAATTGGGCTTATTGGGCTTGGTTGTACCAAGTTGGGTTTAGGCTAAATTGGTTGGATCCAATTGGGCCCAAAACCGCTTCCATAAAGCCCAAATGCGACTAATGGACCTTTATAATTTAATTGGGCCTAATGGGCCAAAATTGATTTCTAGGCTTATGGGGTAATTCCCGGATTGGGCTTTGTTTATTGGGTTTGACCCAAGTTGACCAAAAGTCCACGCCTTGAAGAAATTAATTAAAAGCCCATTGGACTTTAATTAAATTAACGTTGGACGTTAATCGGGCTTTGAGACCCGTAACGATTAAATTTGGAATTTAAATCGTAAAAGGTTTATTAATAAAGTGTAGTATTTAATTTGGAATTAAATGGTGAATTAGTATTAAATACAAATTGAATTGGATTTTATTATATAGTTTATTTAATTCGAGAATTCGTACTTTGAGTACTTATTCGCATAACGAGTTTGACTCACGCAAAATCAAATCGTTGTTTGAACATTGGATGGTCATTAATTATCAGATTAATTAATTTGATTAGATTGATTGATAGCATGCTTGTGTGAATACATGGTTGCGATGCATGAATAATGTATATCGGATAGATATTAGATGGGTGGGGCAATTTTAGAAATTGTTGTAATAAATTGGAATTATTAATTGGACCTGCGTGTCCAGCCTTATTACCTCCTTATTCTTTGTATTCTCTTCTCACTTGTTCCCCTCAATGTAAATGAGGTTTCTTTAGAAGTGTAGTGTAATGGGTAGAAGTAATACATGTGCTAGCGGGGAGAGAGAGAAAGGGAGAGATTTGATCTAGGATCAATGTGTTAAGTATCCATCCGCATATCATTATTATTTTAATTATACGCGCTTTATTATGTATTTAGAATGCATGTTTAAGGGTGTATGATCATAAAACCTTAACAAAGATAATAAATTGGTTGCCAATTTGCACGCGAAAAACCCTCAAATAATATTAAGCGTTTTTCCTTCCATTGAGTTATTCTTACTCAAGATCCAAGACTGGCATTGGCTTGTTGGCCAAAGTCAAGGCCTTTGTCCGTCGAGGATGTGTTTGAATCACGAGAGCTTTGTTCCATATCAATGTCTTGTCCAAGTTGTGGTTTGTTGGCCAAAGTCAAGACCACTTCTTGTCCATCGACATTGATTACGAAGCTTTCCATGGTCAATGGGTCACACTTGACTGGGATCACTAAGTTTGTTGTGCCAAAGCCAAGGCTTAGTTGATTCAGAGGAAAAAGGTTAGGCAATATATTGGATATATTGGCATATATAAGATATATGTTTCGGACTTGGATGTCCACCTAATGGATCTAGGAATTGGATTGGATCCAATTGATCTTAGAGATCTACCTAGTTAATTATCATACAATTTGTTGGCCAAAGTCAAGATTGTGTGATATTTAACGGGATCCTAGCCCACAAGGAAACACGGTTTCCCGAGTACTCGACAGAGGGTTAGAGGCTCGCTGAAAAATAGTGGGAGGCAAGAATTAAATTTGCAATATTCGTTTAAATTACTTGCCATACGCGCTCAAACAAATATCATTCGTCATATATATTAAATGTGTTGAGTTTAAATCAAGTCCAAAGATCATAAATTAAGCATGAAACAAGTGTAAATACAAACATAGGAGGTGCGGAAAACTCACAATGAACGGATTTGATGCATGTGGTGATGAACTAAAAAACGCACTTCAAGTTTTTGCCTTCTCCAAGCTCGGCAGTTGGCTGCGCAAATGGTGATTTTCTTCCTCCAAGAATCGGCCATGGGTGTCCTCCATGGAAGCTCCAAGCTCCAAGCTTCACAAGGTGATTCCTTGCTCATGAAAACACTACCCTATCACCTTTGTATTCCTCCATGAGTGTGCTAGCACTTGATGATTTGCCACAAATCATCATTTTCCTCCTTGTGTTTCACGGTGAAAACTGAAACCAGAAGAAGAAATCGGTCTTGAGACCGTGAGAGAGATGAAGATGGGTTTTGGCTCCAAAAGCCAATACCGAAAATGAAAGAGAGAGAATGAGTGGGAAATGAAAAAATTGTATTAGGTTTTATAATTTCCAAAATTAATAAAACTTATACCACTTTTTTTAATTTCCAAAAGCAAGCATTAAATGCCTTGCCATCATCTCAAATCAACTCACATCAATCTCTCAAATGTCACATCACTCAAAGTGACATGTGATTTGATGCTTGATGTGACTAATGATTTGACGCTTGATTTGACTTGTGTGCCGCACTCGAATTCGAAATGCGAATGCGCTCGCAAATAATCTCGGGCTCGGGTTCGCTAATTCCAAATTAACGAATTTTCCGTTGCATTGAATTAAATGATTACGCCTAGCGAAATCATTATTCACGTCGCTAACGAATTAATTCTAAATTAATTCGTTCGCCCGAATTAAAATCTAATTTTAATTCCGCGTCGAAATCCAATTTCGTATAATATATCAAATATATTATTTTATAGATTAATTCCAAATTAATCGTTCTCTCTCTTTAATTGATATTTTATCCCAGATAAAATATCTCCGTAATGAATCCCAGATTAATTTTCTCTCTCATTAAATTAATCCCAGATTAATTAAAGTGTGAGTCATACGTCATCGGTGAATCTTCGGGGAGCGACCCATGAGATCTCCGAATATGTTGGCAGTAAATCGGGTCGTCGGACTATCCGAACACGTAAGTACCTCGTACTACGTTTACACCGATTCACAAGACAAGGTTGGCTTCTAGCAAAGCGCCATGCCTACCCAATTCTCCAGAAACATGCTTACAGGAATAAACGATCTATATCAGGCGTAGTATATGTGGTATTGCGTATTACGATCCAGTATCGGATGATCACGTGCTAGGCCTGGGGCTGGAATTGTGTTTGCCATGTACGAAGCACATGTCGGATGTCTGGTAACTAGTCTCTATATCGGATAACTATGACCTAGTCATATTATCCCGATGACTGCAGTACTTAAGAGAACCAGTACCGTATCCTACGTGACCATCATCTCCATATGACTGGAGTGACACTTCCGTCTTGACATCACACCCAACACACTACGATTCTCAATATACCCAGTATTGGCGTACACAGAACCTGTTAAAGCCCTGGACAACCTCAACCAAAGTATATTGATTGTCGCAAGTATTAGAGGTGCAAGTCTCAGGTTAAGACCAAATACACCTACCCTGATTTCGAACTTCCATAGACACATAGTCATATTACCAATGGAAT
Source organism: Zanthoxylum bungeanum (assembly GCA_019454045.1). Taxonomy (NCBI): domain Eukaryota; kingdom Viridiplantae; phylum Streptophyta; class Magnoliopsida; order Sapindales; family Rutaceae; genus Zanthoxylum; species Zanthoxylum bungeanum. The sequence continues at coordinate 37,845 of SKCR01030690.1, read as the reverse complement.
TCTGAAGGGGTCTAATCCAGAGCGAAGCTGTTTCCCGTACCATCGGTAAAACACAACCTCCTATTACACTTGCATGAGTATCCTATACCCAAATATATGAGAACTATGTTGTTGTGCCCTCACAACGTGCACAAGTGTAATACTAGTCTTTTACGTATTTATCGATGTCCAATCTCGATAATACTCTGACTAGGGATATTTAATGATTTATCCTTCGTGGACTGATACTATCTCATATCATTCTCAGTTCAGGAACAAATCATATGGACCTATCATCATTTATACATCTAGGTGATCTAATCACAAATGATAAGAGTGCAATCTCCTTTGTCACATAGTTAATTTGTACAACAACACAATGATTTGTACAAATAGTGACGCTATGGGTCATAATTGTCCAACAAAATGTTAGTTGGACTAATATTTAAAATTGTTGTTTTAAATATAACAGTTGGACTGTATTCAAACAATTCAATTATAATTGATTATATAATTAGATTATAGTAATCATTATAATAAATGGTACCACAATCATTGATTAAATAGTTGGACTATTAGAATCAAGATAAAATTGAAAGATTGACATTTAAAACATAATCCTAGGGAAAATGTATTTAAATGGTTTAATTTTCAAAATGGGAATAAAGTTTCAGGATGGTCCTGGAAATTAATAAGTTACTTTATTTGATAAAATAACATATTATGCCTAAGCCCATAGTTAAGCAAATAGTAGAGGATGATCTTTGGAAGATTCATGTAATGATAACTTTAGTGCTTAATCCCTTGAGCTTGCCAATTAGACTCATTAATTTCTTAATCAGAACTAAGGATTAGATCCTTAAAGTATGATAATGAAATTGAAGGATCTTCATAAATCTATACTTAGATTTTAGAAGTACTAAATTGCAATAATAACCCTTGGAGAGTTAATGACTATTCTCAATTAGACAAAGTCAAACTTTGCAATTAGGCAAGTAGCGCAAGGCGCACCTTACTTCGATGTTCTAGCAACCCGAGGCTTGGCCAAAGGCTACTGGAATGTGAAAAGCGCAAAGGCAAAATCATTATATTCTTCTAGGAATATAAATGACATATCCCAAAATGTCTGCCTAAATGTGGCAAACGGGATCGCGGAAGCGTGACTGCCATTTGGACAAAGCAGACATGAAGGAATTGAAGACAGGGCAATGCTCTGACTTCAGATATGTTTGTCATAATTATGTTCATTACTAGTATTAAAATTGGATTTTAAATACTTAGTGTGGTACATAAATATGTATTGATGTTCAGAATCTGCTATAAGCAGTATACTGACTTCAATTGAGATTAATCTACGAATTGGAAACATGATGAAAATTGATGTTTTAACCGTAGATACCTAAGTTTAAGAACTACCCTCGGGTACGTACTTAAATTAGGAAACTGTTATAATGTAACTAGTTTGACTAGAAACATTATCTCTATATCAGTATTTATCCGTTACGGATATACCTTTATATTCTAGAACACTAAAGTGTTTCATTATATAAAGATGATATTGAGATAAACACATTAGATGTGAATAACATAATTTATCTTTTGAATATAAATAAATCTCAAACGTACAATATGACAAACAAATAGCTCGAACTGATTTGATCAGAAGAAACTAATTTGTGGCATTGTTGTCTGGGACACAATTAAACAAGACTCGTATATCCACACTTTTGAAGAGTGGGTACTAGGACTTATTTGATCCTATTCAAATAAAGTCTACGAATCTAGTTTATTGGAGAAAGTGCCTAAAACACCTTTACTTGGTAAAAGTGTAAATGCCACTGATCTGTTAGCCCTAGTTCATAATGAAGCAAGTGGGCCCATGTCTAGCTAGGCTAGATGTGGATATGAATATTTCGTGACCTTTACGGATGTGGCATCGCGTTGTGGTTACGTGTTTCCTTTGAAACATAAATCGGAAACTCTTACAGTTTTCGACGTGAAATAGACAAACAGATCAGCTAAAGTATTAAACCGTCACGATTAGACCATGATGGAAAATACTTAAGCAATAAGTTTCACATATACTTGAAAGAGTATAGTATTCTTTCAAAGAGGACTCCTCCCGGAACACGTCAATCTGACAGTGTGTCCGAACGGATAAACCGAATTTTGTTAGACATGATAAGGTTAATCATGAGTCGCTCTGAGCTACCATTTCCTTCAACGGATACACATTAAATAATGCAGAACTTATTTAGAATAAGGTTCCATAAAAATCTGTTAGACTGATTTCATATTAGATATGAACAGGAAAAAAACTGGGTTTCTCATTCCTGGTGATTTGGGTATGTTGGGCATATGTTTGGATGATACCAAACTAGAACCTAAGTCGGATAAGTGCCAATTGTAGGTTATCCAAGGGAAACCATAAGTATAGTACTTATACAACTCACAAGAGAACAATTTTAATTGTTGCTCGCCATGCGGTTTTCCTAAGAGGAATACCGATATGCAGTGGTAAGTGGGAGGATAGTAAAACTCGATGAAAATCATAGTAATATTATTCCTGGCACATATTCCTTAATGGAACACAAATAGTTCATCAAGGATAAAACTATACCATTAATCTTCGAATACACAAGAACCGCATATGTCGGAGAGAGTCAGAAAATAACCTGGGGTATGGGTTTCTGATCTCACCTCATAAAGATGTCAATCTTATTGAGGTATACCAACTAACTACGTATGAGGAAGTGATACAAGGTATCGACTCCCTATTATGACAAAGTGTCATGACATCCGAAATGGATTCCATGTATATAGACCAGTTTGGATACTGGTTGTTGTACCGCAAGACATTGTGCCTACTGTTACTATAAGTCTTCAAGGAAGACATACGTGGAAGGCAACATACCAACATATTAAGCTAGGCTTGTAGCGAAAAGGTATCATTATCAACATTATGTTGATTACAACGAAATATTTTAACTGTTGCCACGGTAAATCCATTTGGATAATGCTTGCTAAAGCTGCATGTTTCATTTATGAAATATGTCAGCTTAACGGGAAAATCGTTTTCCTGAAAAGGAAACCTTTTGGAGGATGTTTACAACATCCTGTCGGTTTTGTCGTACCATAACTAGCAAACAAGGTTTGCAGGTTAATCGATCCATGTTTGGATTGAAGCAAGCATTAGGTTCTTAGAATCATCGTTTTGATGTAATCATAATAGTTTATAATTTAATTCAAAACGTAAATGATTCTTGTGTATATAAGGAGGTTAGTGGGAGCACACTGATAGTGGATGTCCTATAAAATAATGATAATATGTCATTTCTTGGAAATGATATTCCCATAATAATCGGTGAAAGCTAGGCTTTCGAGAAAACTCTCCGAGAACTCGTACATTGAAAAATGTACGTGACCTGGTGTCTCATACGCTTTGAGCATATGGATTCACAAACAGGCCAATCCAAGTGATAGTTACTGGATTGATATTACGAACATCCTTTAGTATCTTAGAGAAATAAGGATGCTATCTTATACTATGGAGAATGAGAACTTGAAGTGACTAGGATCACTACTGTAAGTTTCCTAAACCGATAAAACGACTACAAGTTGCAAACGGTACTATACAGTTTGAATAACAGTACTATACAGTTTGAATAACGGTACAGTGAGCTGGAAATCTTCCAAGCAAGATACTGTTACCGAATAAACAACAAATACAGGTTATTGCTGCAGCTGAGGCATCAATTGAAGCCATTTGGGTCGATAATAACTAATTGGATTAGATATAGTTCTTTTAGCAGCTGAGCTAGGCTTCAGCACAGGCTAAAGATTAATGGTCTCATCAAAGATCCAGATACATACTTCGATATTCATCTGATTCGTTCAGATCATACATCATGGCGATGTGATGATTGATTAAATCGCATCAGACGATAATCATGCAAATCCGCTGACGAAAGCCTTTTTCTCAGCAGTTTGAGCCAACCGTACATAGTTCGGGTGTCAGACACTCGAGTGACTAGCTATAGGCCAAGTGGGAGATTGTTGGACAATTATGACCCATAGCGTCACTATTTGTATAGATCATGGTGTTGTTGTACAAATTAACTATGTGACAAAGGAGATTGCACTCTTATCATTTGTGATTAGATCACCATGATGTATAAATGATAGGAGGTCCTTATGATTTGTTCATGGATTGAGAATGATATGAGACAGTATCAATCCACGAAGGATAAATCATTAAATATCTCTAGTCAGAGTATTATCGAGATTGGACATCGATAAATGCGTAAAAGACTAGTATTACACTTGTGCGCGTTGTGAGGGCACAAACGACATAGTTCTCATATATTTGGGTATAGGATACTCATTCAAGTGTAATAGGAGGTTGTGTTTTACCGATGGTACGGGAAACAGCTTCGCTCTGGATAGACCCCCTCGGAATTCCATTGGTAGTATGACTATATGTCTATGGAAGTCCGAAATTAGGGTATGTGTATTTGGTTTTAACCTGAGACTTGCACCGCTAATTCTTGCGACAATCAATATACTTTGGTTTTGGTCGTCCAGGGCTTTAACCGGTTTCTGTGTATGCCTCTTCTGGGTATATTGAGAATCGTAGTGTGTTGGGTGTGATGTTAAGACGGAAGTATCACTCCAGTCATATGGAGATGATGGTCACGTAGGATACGGTACTGGTTCTCTTATATGCTGCAGCTATCGGGATATTATGACTAGGTCATGTATATCCGATTATATAGACTAGTTACCAGAGATCCGACATGTGCTTCGTACGGGGCAGACACAATTCCAGCCACAGTCCTAGCACATGATCATCCGATACTGGATCAAAATACGCAATACTACGTATACTAAGCCTGATATAGATCGCTTATTCCTGTAAGCATGTTTCTGGAGAATTGGGTAGGCATGGCGCTTTGCTAGAAGCCAACCTTCTCTTGTAAATCGGTATAAACGTAGTACTAGGTACTTACGTGTTCGGATAGTCCGACGACCGAATTTACTGCCAACATATCCGGGGATCTCATGGGTCGCTTCCCGAAGATTCACCGATGACGTATGACTCGCACTTTTATTAATCTAGGATTAATTAGATGAGAGAGAAAATTAATCTGGGATTAATTGCGGAGATATTTTATCTGGGATAAAATATCATTTAAAGAGAGATAACGATTAATTTGGAATTAATCGATTAAATAATATATTCGATATATTATATGAAATTGGATTTCGACGCGGAATTAAAATTAGATTTTAATTCGGGTGAACGAATTAATTTAGAATTAATTAGTTAGCGACGTGAATAGTAATTATGCTAGGCATGATTATTTAATTAAATTAGATTTAATTACGACGCAACGAAAAATTCGTTAATTTGGAATTAGCGAACCCGAGCCCGGGATTATTTGCGAGCGCATTCGCATTCGCATTTCGAATTCGAGTGCGGCACGCAAGTCAAATCAAGCGTCAAATCGCTAGTCGCATCTAATGTCACATCATTCGTCAATCAAGTGATGAATGTCTTTCACTTTGAGTGATTGACACCAGTCACTATTCATGATTGATGAGAGTTGATGTTGGTTGTTGGCAAACTTTAATGCCATTTGATTTTTTGGAAAAAGAAAATGGTAAATCATTTTTTATTAATTAAATTGTGTATTAGATACACATTTCCAACCAACACACACATCTCTCCTCTCTTTTCTCTCTTCTCTCTCACGCCCATTTAGGCTGTTCTTCACTGTTTTTCTGGGCAAAAACTGTGAGCAATGGAAGCAAAGTGTGGTGATTTTGTGGCAAAATCATCAAGAGCTAGCACTCCGAGAGACATGCGAAGGTAATAAGGAAGTCCACCCATGAGCTTGGAATCATTTGACGAAGCTTGGAGCTTGATGGAGCTCACCCAAAGCCGAAAATGGTGGAGACAAATTCAGCCAATGTCGTGACTTGGAGAGGGCAGAAATCGAGTTTTATTGTCCACCGCATCGCTCAACCAATCGATGTGAGTATTCCGCAACTCCCTCATTGTATTCGCACATGTGTTTTATGCTTTGTATTCGATCCTCGGGACCGTAGAAACTCCAACAGTTTATAATAGTAATATTATCCTAATGAGGGACCAGCTAGTGTCCAGTATTACAACGAGACTATTCTAGGGTCAGTGTCATTCTTAGCATATAAATATATATATCTATATATATTAAACTAATATGCACTAAGAGATAATGACACAATAATTACCATTAAAAAATTTGAAATGAAAATATAGTTATTTTTTTAATAAATAATAATATATAAAATATAATACATTATTCTGATTGGCGCTCCTAGCACCAACTCCAACAACCTTCTTATTACAACGTGATATATATATATATATATACATTATTTGCGACTATAGTTGATTTCCATCTTCTCCAAAGCTTATCCTCTACATGTATGAAATCCTGCAATACAAAACTGAGTAGTGGGGGAGTAAGTCGTATGAATGACCTAGTGAGCGAACACTGAATTATGAAAATAAAACATAAGAATACATGATCTTGTATAAATAATCTCATTTCAAATTAGATTCTTGAAAATATAAACTTAAGAAGTCGTGGACACATATCGTAGATCAGGAAACATGATTCGTAGATCTTGAAACTCAAACCATATATCACGTACTGAGCCATAAATAGAAAATTAAAAACATGACCTGAAATCTATATTCATGACTTGAACCTGTAAACATAAACTGAAGACTGTAACCATAACTGTAACTGTATTATGTAGATTGCAATTATGATCAAAAATTATATAACGTGAACTTGTAAACATGACTAAAAACTGTAACATGATTTGAAAACTGAATTATGAGTAGAAAACAAAAACATAATCTGAAGTTGTAGACATGAACTAAAATTGTAAACATGATAACATGACTGCAAATTGTTCACCTGACTTGAAATCTGTAACATGAGCTGAAAACATAGACATGATTGTAAACTAGAAAACATAAACAATTAACATAAATATGATTGTAAAACGTAAACTAAAAGTATAATTATAATCTAAAAACCTAGAATGTAATCATGAACTGTGTAGACAATGTATTTTTTAAGCATAGCCCGATGATGAGCCTCTTATAAAGACACACCCTGAAAGCTTGGAAAGTTGTGAGGATGAATGTCGGAAAGAAAAGAACTCCAGGGAATATAACCAAAATACATGTCCAGTCGGATGTACAATTCAAAATATATATCCAGCTGGACATGTATCGAGTTGTCATCGAGTGTGCATATCTTGGGTTATTGAAATCACGGGCATAATGAGTACTGATTATGTCCGGCCTGACATATATCTCAAGATATACATCCGGTCGGATATATATCAAGTTTTTACTGATGATAGAGGCGATAGAGGGAAAAGATTTTGTCTCCCCTTCCAATTTCCAAACTCAGCCTCTCACTATAAAAATGAGGGCTTCCCCCTTCACAAATCATCAAGAAATCATATCAAGTATAAAAATTTTGAAACATTGCATCCACAAAGAATGAGAGCAAAACATCTACTAATCCTTGGAGTTCCACCCTCTTGGCACGAATCCAGTAACAACCCAAAGTTCAGGAAGTGCTTCTGAGCCAGACGATACATAAAGGTACGACCTGAGAGCACCTTCCTTTACTTTCAAGTATTCCGGAGATTTTGTACTGGCATAGTATCTCCGATCGAACGTGATACATGTCCGGCCAAATTTATGCACACATATTCTGCCGCGATAGATATATCATGCCACATTTATCGCTTCATGTAGGGTAATATTTGCATGTGTTAGTTTATTATTATTTTAAGTTACTATTGTTTCGTGGTTTTGGTATTTTACAGTTGTCATTATCATGTTATAGCGACTATGTCATTATTATTTTATTAAGTTATTGTCTCTAATTTTTTCATTATTATGCTACTATTTGTTATTTTTACTATTATACATGATTCTGTAATATCTGCATCTTCGGTTTGTAAAAGAAATTCAATAGACATGTAATATGTCTGACCGGATATTAATTGCTTGAAAAAAATTATCTAACCAGGCTTCTTCGAAGCCAAGACAGAAAGATGTGTATTATTCCCTTTTAATATGTTTTATGAGTAGTTTGTTTATTGTTATTATCATCATTATTATTTGAGTTATTATTGCAAGATGTGTGGGATGATGCAGTTTTTGACTTCATGCTTTATCAAAATATATCCGGCCAAATATGCAGTAGGTCCAGCCAGACATACATCGTTCTGATTAGTTAATATTCTGCTATAACTGTCATTATTCTTGGATAGTTACTATACTTTTATATTTCTTTTATTATGATTCTTTATGCCGTGTATGCTATAAATTATTGTTTCATGTTATTGCATTATAAGATGTGGGGATACCTCATATGAGCATAAATATTATACCAGCATCAGTAAGAGACAATTCCATACCCAAATGGGTTTAGGTCGAACCTTACATGGGGTGTAGTGCGGCCTTAAATCATTCCCAGTGTCTCATACGGGTGGCGACTCCATTATTCTCATATTAGTCCCCGTGGGACTATCTGTACTCTCTACACACTGCGAGCCCAATAGTGTAATGGTCGCTGATGTCATAGGCATAGTGGTAAATCTCACTTTGCTCCAATAAATTGAAAACTATAAAGTGTAAATATAAACTGAAAACTACAAATGTAAACTGTAAACTGAAAACACGAGTTATAAACTGAAAACGGTAGACATGAACTGTAACTGATAAATTGAACTAAAATCTCTAAAAGTGATCTGAAATTGTAAATTGTAAACATGGAAAACAAATCAACTCTGAAAAATACATATTCAACGATCAGGATTAGGACATCACCCCCATATCGCCTTACATACTAGGATATGGCCATCGCCCCCATGTACGCTTATTTATGTTCAAAATCATGAAACATCACCAGTATCGTAACATGTATGTGTGAAACCTACTTAGCGAGACCTAGCACCGCGTAGGTAGATGAACGTGAACATGAATAAGCCTAAGACGTTTTCCAAAGAATTATTAGGTGAGTTGAAGCTGAGCATTATTGAGTATCTATAACTGCAGTTCAACCTACTTAGCGGGAACCTAATGCCGCGTAAGCAGAGAAACATGAACATGAACAAGAACTAGTGTTTTGAAATCAATTAAATACTTGTACTTGTAAACATGTGATAAGTACATGAAAGTGTACTTTGAGCATCGCTAACTCGGCTTAATTATCATATTCTTAATCTTAATTAGTGTTTATTTTGTGCTTTGTTATTAGGAACAATGGAACATGAAGACTGAATCAATTACATATGTTTTGGGACCTTACAGACGCATCGAAAGCACGCGGGAAAAGCTGAAACGAAGAAAACACAAAATGTAGAATTCTGCCACGTGTCGCGATGCCCAACTTCTTGGCATCGCGATGCACCACCATTTTCACTTATCATACAATTTCCAGTATATTGGGCACCGCGGTGCCACTTGCCAGCACCGTGGTGCCCCAGAAAGCACCAAAACCCTAATTTAGACATGTTTGATGCGCACAATGACTCCGTAACTTCCCTATATAAACCCAACTTCATCCAAACCCTAAACAGAGGAGAGAAACATGAGAGAAACAGAGAAGAAACACACAAGAAAATGTGCCACAAACATAATTTTGAGATTGAAAAATGAAGAAACTTCATAACAGACATGATGCTACTGCAATCTCTTCAGGCTATGTCTCTTTCTTCCATGGAGAACTAATCTCCTAGGCAAAGCTAATGATGAACTCTTGTATTTAAGTTTTTATATTCATGTTGTTGATTTCTAAATACTCTTAAATGTTTAATACAATTGATGTTTATTATTCTTTATTATTCTACGATTTATGAATCCATAAACTGTGTTTATTCAACTTGCATAAAGATTCAGTCATGCTTTTTCTATGTTTGATTGGGGAACCTAGTTTTGATTGGTAAAGTTGTTTTATGAGTTGGTCTTCTACTGCAGTATTGCCTGAGGGTATATTGTCGACGTCAGATAGATCATAACGATAACTTTGTTTGAAGTTAACAAAGAGAAAGTAAATCATTGATTAACTTAGAATTTAATATGTTTAGAGTTTAATATCTTTTGATTGTTGGTTTGGTATGTGAAACCTTCAATTGAGTAATAAAACAGAATCAATAACTGAATATAGGGATTTGATACAAGAGGGATTCCCGACGCTTTGCTGCTTTTCTTTGCTGATATTCTTAAAGTATTTTCCATAGTTTTTATCTTATATTATCAATTCAACCTTTCTATTTAATTAAGTTGTTGCTAACGTTTTGCTTAAGTAAATCAGTTCTTTGTAACCATCTCTCTGAGTAATCGACACTCCAACTATACTGTGATAACCTCAAGTACTTTTTGGCAAAAAAAAAAAGGACTTGAAACACTGCCCTTATACACGTAAAATAGAGACTGTTTTTATGTGAACTGTATGAGCGTATCGTGTGCAAAATAGTCCATAATTGAGCTGTTATTCGGGGTTGTTCCGGGGCTGAATAATAGTCAAAACAGAAGTAAAAAAATTCCAAATGGGCTGGTCAAATTCAACATTCATAAGGGAGAAGGAAGAAAATTTTCAAGTCGATCATGGTGCCTAAGTCGCTTCCACTGCAGGAGGCAAATCAGTTCCTACAATTGGAATCAAGAGTGAGATTGAAAAGTGTTCATAACCCTTCTCTTTTTATTAAATTGTTTTTGTTTTCATTCATTTATATGTGATATAAATTGTTTTATGCATGTTGTGATGAGTAGGCATATTTTTATGTTCATGTGATGAATATAATTTTGTTTGTGTTCCAGTGATGAATGTATTACATTGGTCATAAATATTTCTGGCTCTAATTTTATTTTATTTGGTTTTGGGAAAGTAAGGCCATAAGGCCATTTTTACAAGCGTTGTAAATATTTTTCCAATGTAAATTTGTTAAGTTGTATTATTTTATGTAAATTGGAGAGCCGAAGCTGCCAACGACTCAATCTCAATCCACGGAGGAAGATTTGAAGACCAAGTAATGCCTTGGTAAATTTTGTAATAATTAGATTAGCATAGGAAAAATAAGAGCATGGTCAATGTAATTTTATTTTATGTTATATGTATATTTAATTTGAAATATTTGAATAACATGGCATATAGCTTAGGGTGCCTACTCTTGGATTTTCACATGCCTTAACATGTAATATTCTAGTCATAAGATGTGATTTTATGAAATTTAAAAGAGTTAAATTGAAATATGATATGCATGAAAATAAATTAATAAGATTAATTGGTTAAATGGTTTGAAATTTGAAATTCAAAATTTATATATATATATATATATGGTCTTTATAAGTGCATTATATTTTCCCTTGGTATATCGGATGGAAACTCATATGTAAATTCTATAGCCAATTCCGAATGGACGGTAGTGTGGTCTGCACTCATGACATAATTTCACATACCATTGGAATTTATAAGACACTTATATTATTTAAATAGTTTAATTAAAATTTTGTCTCTTTTTTGAATTTCTAAATTTTAAGCCCGTTAGTGAACTAAAATTTTAAGTGTTAAAATTAATTTTGTCACTAAACCAAACTTAATTAAATCAATTTAATTAAGTAAAATATTAGTTGGGACTAATAAGAATTAGTGAATAAAAATTTTAAGAGTTAAAATTGGTTAGATCACTAATTATACACTCGTGTAAAGTAGAGTTATGTTTTAGTCGCGTATAAACTTATAGACACTAGTGAATTAAAATATTATATATTTTAAATAGAAAACTTTATTTTTAAAATAGTGAGTGGGAGAGGGATATACGACAATATATCATGCGATCTCCGTTGTTAGTCCGAAAATTTGAGATTCAAGAGGCGTCTCGAGACGGCTTTATTTTCATCCCCCTACGAATGATGTCCATTTTCGGTCAATATCAGGTTTGGATTCCGAAAGGATAGGAACTCTAGATGTATCGGGTGAACTGACCTACCATACGGCGGCACTTCACCAGTTAAGTCCAAGGGTTCTGAAACAACGGGTTACACTCACGAAGGAATGATTAAATGTTAATCAAAATTCCTTGATAAAATCAAACAATGGTTGATTAATATATGAATACGAATTATTCCCGCATATATTAATCAATAAATATTATCTAAATCTATCATGCAAATACTTGACTTACCCTAGCGGCACTTATTTATGGGATGATGGATTTTCGTAGCATAGTAATTATTTTAGGTTTCTAATTCATTATACATGGTTGCATCATGTTTAATTTTTTGCCTAAATGTTTGATGATTTTAATATTCGATGAATGAATATTAAAATGCATGTTTATTTTATTTTCATCCATGGTTTCTCCGATTATTGTTATTCTCTCAAATGACAAATTAACTGGAGAAAACTATGTAAAATGGAAAAGTAACATGAACGCCATCTTGGTCTGTGAAGACCTTAAATTTATCCTGACGGAGGAATGTCCTCTCGAGCCAACCAAAAATTTTGGCCAAGCTTTGCGCGATGCCTACAAGAAATGGGTTGCGGCCAATGAGAAAGCCTGCTGCTACTTGTTAGCATAGATTTCTGAGGTTTGCAGCAAAGTATAAGTCAATGGCTACAACATCTTTGATGATGGAGTCATTGCAGGGCATGTTCGGGGAGCCTTCGAAGTGGCAAAGTCATGAGGCTATGGTCTCAAAGATGAAGGAAGGGACATGAGTCTGAGAGCACGCCTTGAGGATGATAACCTATCTCAACACGGCTGAAACTTATGGAGCTCGTATTGATGAGCGTATCCAGGTGACCATGATCATAGAAACTCTTCCGAAGAGTTTCCTGCAGTTTAAAAGCAACTATGTTATGAACAAGTTGACTTTTACTTTAACTCAGCTGCTTAATGAGCTCACTCATTACGAGTCCATGTTGGTGGATCCTCGTAAGCCTAGTGGAGAGGCAAATGTTGCCGAATCTTCTAAATCTGTAAAGAACAAGAAGAAAGGCACTAGAATGGCTAAGACAAAGAACATGAAGAATAACAAGAGAAGCTCCAAGGATGCCAAACCTAAAGAAAAGTGTTTCCATTGCAACAAGGATGTGTAGGGGTTGGTGCTCAGAGCGCCAATTCCCGGTTGTATTTTGTTAAATACTTCTGTAAAACATTATTATTAGTAATAATATATGCAGTTTCTATAATATAATCTAATCTTTTATATGGTAAAGACGTAATGACCCTAGAATGATTAGTCATGATACAGTTGCAAAAGCGTCGCAACGGACATTGAGTAGTATCATGACGTTGTCATTCTCAGACAGTTCCTGGTCAAGGTTTACACTACTTGGTCAGTATAGTAAACCCGTTGAGACCGGTACATGTCGTATACTGGAATATATGATTCCAATGGTTTCTCAATGAACCATAAGTCTTGGAGACTAGTATAGACGTGTAGGTGTTTATAGTGGATAAACACTGAACGACTCACCGAAGATTCTTAATGGATGGTACACCAGCGTCAATAAGAATCTTCTTGGGTTGAGTAGCACTTGTGATTCTTAGACTTGAGATGCCATTGTGGGCACATGAGACATCTTCTACACTTAGACGGCAGTCACGTCACCGATCTATTTAGATCAGACCTCCGCCTGTTCGTTGGGTGTAGATAGATCCTCAGGGTGTCATATGTGTATCAAGATAGGATCCGTCAGTTCTGTGTACCAGAGCATAGGTAGTCCATATGATTAGCAATCAGATAAAACCATGGGCCCGTGGTAAGTTTAGAAGCTAGTTCTAAACATTCTTTTTGAGATTGCTAATAGAATAGTCGACTGGATAATCCCGATAGAGATTTGACGTTCATATCTATATCTCTGGGATTTATCCGGATACCTGTGACGGAGGAATTATACATTTGCGATGAGCTCGACCTGTATGGTTTAGCGAGATTATCCGTTATCGTCATAATCTACGGGTGGATAGATTATGGACATGAAATTTGATTTCGTGACGGATATACCTGAACCTAGAGAGTCTCAATAATGAAACATACTCGTTGAGCACTAGAGCAACATAAATAAATAATATTGATTATTTATGAAGTCGTTTAATGGTTAAACGCAAGATACATGCTAAAGACACTAGATAGTCATTTACTTAATTATTGTGTATTTACATTTAATACTTGATTAATTTAAATACACATTAATTAATAGTCAAAATGAGTTATTTGACTTATTTCCTAAATGAATATATGTTTTTAATATTAATGTAAATATTATACATATATTTAATATATTTGTATTTGATTAATTAATTAATTATTTAATTGTTAAATGATTAAATTAATTAAAATATAAATATCTTATGTTAGGATAATTAAAGTAAATGACATTAGTTGCAATTGTTGACCAAAATAAATATCTAATAAAGGTTATAAAAGATATTTATGCAAGTTGATTTAATAATAATGCAAATGAAATTGAAATTACAATTTGTTGCATTTGGTATGCAAATTTCGGCCAAGACACTTTTTTGGCAAGTATAAATTGTTTTTTCATTTTTCATTTCACTAACCTAATACACTTTATCACAAACAAAATTCCATTGAAGAAAGGCAAAGAAAGAAAGTGAAGGAAGAAAAGAAAAACCAAAGAAAAGGCTTGGATTTTGTAAGTTTCTTAAACTTACTATTAGAGAGGAATTTGTTCCTTATGATCTAGGCTACCTCTCATGAGTTTCTTAAGTTATTCTTTTCTTTATTTCTTGTGGTTTTTGATGATGGAAATTTGTTTAGAAGTGTTGAGCATGTATGATGAACAAAGAGTGTAACTAGTGTAGTTATATGTATTCTTTTAAGGTTTATGAAACCATGTTGCTATTCTAGAGTTGTTGACCCACTCTTAAATGACCTAGATTTGATCTTGAGTTGTTTCATTGTGTTGAGACTTGAATTAGATGAAAGATTGATGATTGAAGTAATTGATTTGGTGTATTAAGTCCAATTTGCCCATTTGTTGAAATTGAGAAATTAGGGTTTATAACCAATTCTAAATTTGGGGATTTTGAGATATGTTGAGCATTTGGGTGTGTATTAGATGCATGCAAAGTTTCATGTTGATTGGATTTCATTAAGATGAGTTTTGAGACATGAAATGACCAAATGGTCAACATGCCCTCCAAATGGAGCTCACGGCATTGTGAGGGAATTTGGGGTTTTTGTGTCCTATGGTGTTTTGATGTTTTGAGCATGATAAATTCATCCTAGAAATGATTTAGAATCATTCAAAATTGATTGGATCAATTTCGGACTAAAACGGACAAAATACCACATAAGGGTAATTTGGTAATTTCACTTGAATTTGATTCAATTGAAATTTTATTTCATTATTTGATTATTGGGTTATTAAATAAATATGTTTATTTAATTAATCCAAGAAAAAGTTTTGAAATCTGAAAATCGGATTTTCACCGCTTCCGCTGCGTTACCGGATTCACCCCTATCAGACCCTTTCAGGATGGGCATTGGAAAAGAAACTGTCTTAAATACCTTACAGAGCTCAAGGAGAAAAAGGCCATAATAATATGATTTGCTTGTAATTGAGTCTTTATTAGTGGAGGATGATAAATATGCATGGATTGTTGATTCTGGAGCCAATAATCATGTTTGTTCTTCTTTGTAGCTACTTGAATCATGGAGGGACCTTTATGAAGGTGACTATACCATGAGAGTTGGGACAGAGGATGCCATTTCAGCAAGAGCAGTGGGAGTTTCAACTTTAATTTTTTCAAATAATAGTTATTTACATTTGAACAATATGTTATTTATTCCTGGTTTTCGCAGGAATTTGATTTCTGTCTCTAAACTTTTGGATGACGATTTTACTATTTCGTTTAATAATGATTTAGTTACTATTGCTAGAAATGGATTAACTATATGTATATGAAACTCATAAAATATTTTATATGTGTTAAGGTCGTTAACACATAATTCACTGCTCAACACTGAAATATTTAAGGTTGAAAAACCTAAAACAAAATGGCAAAAGATTTCTCATAATGACACATATTTGTGGCATCTTAGACTTGGTCATATTAGCCTTAACTAGATAGATAGGTTGATAAAGAACAGAGCTTTAATCCAGTTAAAGGTTGGAACTTTACCAGTCTATGAATCTTGTCTAGAATGAAAGATTACCAAGAGACCTTAACTGGAAAATGTATAAAAGTTAGTCAATCACTTGATCTAATACATTCAGACATTTGTAGACTAATGAATATAAGAGCCCGATGAAGTTATGAATACTTTATCACATTCATTGACGATTATTCTAGATATGGGTATGTTTACCTAATGCAGCACAATTCAGATGCCTTTGAAAAGTTCAACGAGTACCATGCTGAGGTTGAGAACCAATTAGGTAAAAAGATCAAAACTCTACGATCAGATCATGGAGGAGAATACCTTGATAGTGATTTCAAGGAATTATTGGTTGAGCATAGGATATTATCCCAGCTCACAACACCTAGAAAACTACAGCAGAACAGCGTTGCAGAGAGGAGAAATCAGACCCTACTATATATGATGAGATCTATGTTTAGTTATAGTTCACTGCCTAGTTCATTTTAGGGATATGCATTACAAACAGCAATGTGTATCCTTAATGTAGTTTCATCTAAGTCTATTCATAAGACACTTTTAGAGTTGTGGAGTGATCGTAAAGCTAGTTTATGATATTTCCATATATTAGGATGTCCAGCACATGTGTTGAAGAATAAGACTACAAAGTTGGAGTCACGTTCTCAACTGTGCCTATTTATAGGCTACCCTAAGGAGACAATGGTGGTTTCTTTTATAGTCCTGAAGATAATAAAGTGTTTGTGTCGAAAAATGCTACGTTTGTTGAGTATGACTATATGAGGGAGTTTAAACCTCGAAGTAAAGTGTTACTCGAGGAGTTACTTATTGGTTCGACTAGCACACCATCATCAAAATAGTTTACAGAAACATAGCACCTTCGATATATGAGCGTCAGATGGAAGTATGTAAGAATGATCTGCCACCTAGACGTGGTAGGAAGGTTTTATGACAACCTGATCGCTATCTACGAGTTAGAGAGGCACAAGTTATCGCATCCAGTGATGGTGTATATGATCGATTGACCTATAGTAGTACAATGGATGATTCTGATAAAGAAGAATGGCTCAAAGCCATGAACCTCGAGATGGAGTCAATGTACTCCAACTCAGTCTGGGAACTTATAGACCAACCTAATGTTGTAAAACTCATAGGTTACAAGAGGATCTATAAGAGAAATAGTAGATAAGATGGGAAGGTATAGACCTTCAAGGCTAGACTAGTGGCCAAGGGTTATACTCAGAAAGAGAGAGTTGCCTATGAAAAGACTTTCTTACCAGTAGCCATGCTAAAATCCATCCGCACTTTTCTCTCCACTGCCGCATATTATGACTATGAGATTTGGCTGATGGACGTCAAGACTGCATTCTTGAATGGAAATCTTGATGAGTGTATCAATATGGTACAACCAGAGGGGTTCGTAGCCCAAGGTCAAGAGAAAAAGATTTACAAGCTGCAAATGTGCATTAATGGACTTAAGCAAGCATATCGATCTTGGAATTAAGATTTGATACCACGATCAAGTCCTATAATTTTGAGCAAAATATCGATGAGCCTTGTGTATATAAGCGCGTCATTGACGAAAAATGATTTTTCTCATTTTGTACGTCGATGATATTGTACTCATTGGGAATAATGTAAAAATATTATCAGACATGAAATCCTAACTAGCTAATCAATTCTAAATTAAAGATTTGGGAGAGGCCAGTTATGTACTAGGGATCCATCGCAAGTGATGACTGTTAGTTATGTCTCAGTCATCATCTATCGATAAGATTCTTGTGCGATTTGGGATTCCGAATTCCAAGAAAAGCAATTTGCCTTACCGATATGGAATTCATTTGTCAAAGGAACAGTCTCACAAGACACCTCAATGAGTTGAGGAAATGAGACATATCACATATGCCTCAACAGTTGGTAGTCTCATGTATGTTATGTTATGCACGAGACCGGAAATCTATTTTACAATGGGAGTAGTCAGTAGGTTCCAGTCAAACCCAGGATTAGATCATTGGGTGGCTGTGAAACACATTCTCAAGTATCTTAAGAGAACGAGAGACTATATGTTTATATGTTCTGGTGATGATATGATCCTCAGGGGATATTCGGACTCCGATTTTCAGACGGATGTCGATTCTAGGAAATCAACATCTGGATCACTGTTTACCCTATGTGGTGGGGCCATTTTGTGGAGGAGTATAAAATAATATTGTATTGATGACTCTACAATGGAAGCTGAGTATGTAGCAGCTTAAAAAGTAGCTAAGGAACTAGTATGACTACGAAAATTCTTGGGAGATCTGGAAGTTGTTCCAGATACGGATAAACCACTCACACTTTATTACGATAATAGTGGTGCATTGGTGAATTCTAAATAACCAATAAGCCACAAAAGGGGAAAGTATATAGAGGGAAAATATCATCTCATCTGGGAGATAATGTAGAGAGGAGACATTTTTATCACGAAAATTGCATCCGCAAAGAACCCAACTGATCTGTTTACAAAGACCTTGTCGGCTAAAGTGTTTGAAGGGCACCTAAAGTGTCTATGATTACGTGACATGTCTTATTTACTCTAGTGCAAGTGGGAGATTGTTGGGATATATGCCATAGAGCCTCATGTAATGTAAGCAAAATTATTTGTTATGATATAAAAGATGCATTGTTCTTTTATCAAATGTATTGATTTAAATCGCATGTTGTAAATTATTTTATTTACCCTATATTACTTATGTGCCTTCAGACTTAGTGTATGAATGTCATAGACAAGAGGATTGAAGTCTGAATTTAGTAATCTAAAATAGTCTATAGAGAGCAAACAAAACATGTATTTCGTTTGTGGTTTATCTATAGCTGCGGTCCATTCTATAATTGAATGACGATCTTGATCCGGGATCGTCCATGTGGTGACATGAGAATGGAGGCACCTTATATTATGTGATCATATAGGACTGGACCCAGATATAAATGAATTTCTTATAATATCCATTAAATAAAGAAATTCATTTCAATATACTAGATGGTCATATATGGATTGATCTGAATCCTGGGCATAACGCGAACTTCTGCGTGGCATGCTATGTCCTTTGATTTACAAAGTTGAGGTTGGTGTAGCAATCCCGACCAATAACTATATACTTTGGGGTCATGATTTGGTGTGTAGCTGGGGATATTTTACATAGATATGGAGTTCACTCCTTCTTGCGAGAAGTAGATGAGTATCTTCCTTAAAGGTTGATTCAGTACTTGAACGATTAGAGCGCTCAAGTCTTTCTATTTCGAATAGAAAGATTTATATTCATAATGGTTATGAATAAATCATTCATTAGAGAATCAATTGTACTTAAGGTAAAAATAATTAGAGGTGTATAACAGACATTATGACCCGACTCTAATTATGAGATACTCGTGAAGGCCCAATTCGTATGTAATGTGTATTTCGATGGACACCGACGAAGTTCAGGTTATATTATTTATCTACGATAATGAGAGTTCAGCTTCAGGTTCTTAGCGGAATAAACTGAAGTTAATTATTCATAATATTTAATTAAAGAGTTTAATTAATATCTTAGGATTATTGGAGCTCGAAACTGTAGGTCCATTTGGTCTCCGTGCTAATTCGATATACTGTAGCAAATTACATATAATTGGATAGTCTGATTATATACTCGCATATATATTATTATTAATGGGATTGATAATATATTTGTCACACATGTAACTTTATATTATATTTAATATAAGGTCTTCATTAAATAAATGATTATGAGATAATCATTTAATTTATTATAAATATTAAATTGTTTGATATGTCATTTTTAGAAATAAAAGATTTTAAAATATAATTTTAAAATTCAATTTTTCATAAATGGTAGTTATACCCTTTTTTTAATTTTGTAACACTTTAATGTCATTATGATGACATTTATCAAAAAAACTTATGCTACAAATATTAATAGGGTTGGCCGAAACTTAGAGGGAAATGGAAAGAGTTTTGTTTATTTTTTACAATAAATTAAACCCTAGATATAAATCGGAAAAGATTTTTCCTTTTTACCCTAATCCCTTTTTGTGAAACCCTAGCCACCCTAGTTCTATTTTCTCTCAAAGAGTTGAAAGAAAATAAAGAACAAGAAAAAGAACAAAAAAAAATTATTTTGTGTGACATCTTTTCTGTAAAGAGTTTAGAGATCAAGATTGTGAGTGAAGCCCACACTTCCTTTTATTGGTAACGAGTCATAGCACAGAAGACTCATTGGAGATCAATTTGAAAACACAATTCTTTCTTCTCTATATACACACGGCAGTGAGTAGAAAAATATGCTCACTACCGCCTCTTGTTGCTTGAATTTGTGGAGTTTTTTTGTGTTTTTTATCCAGAAAAATTTGGGAATACAAATGGGTGTTTAGTGGTCGTTGTGGGGCTATTTTGGTAAAAAAATTGACCTAAATTACTACTCTTATACACATAAAACAATGATTGTTTTTGGGTGATCTGTGTGCGTGTATCGTGTGCAAAACAGTCCAGATTTGAGTTGCTATTCGGGGGCTGAAAAATATTCAAAAACAAAAGCAAAACAAGTCCAAATAAGCTAGTCAGATTCGACATTCATAGGGGAGAGGGCATACAATTTTCAAGGTCGATCCCAGTGCCTAATTCGCTTTCGTTGCTCGAAGGAAATCAGTTCCTATAATGAAAAATCTAATGCTGGGACGAATGTGTTGTAACATCCCCAATCTGGGAGATGATACTGGCAGGGAATAGGCCGTACTACTCCTCTAAACCTCTAACTCTTCAACCAAAAATATTTACTAATACTCTTTTCTCTATTTAAATGTCTGTGTGTGGGACCGTAGCCCAAACTTAATAACCGATATACAACTCAACATTAAATTTAATAGCACATTGTTTTACAATGGCTATCTCAAAACCAAAGACTAATAAATAACTTTACAATGACTCTGACTGGACTCTCACATTCTCTGATTTGAACTGACGGACTCCATACCCTAGTGACTGCATCAGTATCCCTCCTCCCGAGCTCGTCCTCCTAGAAAACTGCAAAATAAGGAAACTGGGAGTGGTGGATTAGACCGTTGTACAATCTAAGTGAGTGGACGAAAAACTAAAATACAGTTGTAAAACATTTGGTTCTAAACCGAAAATTCACGAAATAGCTTTATAAGAAAACTATTTTTCTGTTTGAAAACTTTGAGCTTCTCTCTGAAAAATCTCATCATCTGAACTATTTTTGTAAATATTAACTCAAATCTGCTTCTGAAAACTTGTATCTGAAAAAAAAATTTCTAAAAAATTGGATCTCTGAAATCTGATCTATCTCTGAAAAACTTGACGTATGGGGGCGTTACGTATCGCCGTCCCCCCATACGCCTAACTAGACCTAGGAGTGCAAATCCATGATTTTTGGGCATTACATATCTGTAGGACACAGAAATCGGCGACGTTGTTCCAGGCTCGCGGCCCGGTCGGGAGTACGGAGTAGCCCGCGGAGGACTAAACCGGAGAATAAAGGAGTCGCCACTCAGTGTGAACTGGGAAATGATTTAAGGCCGCACTCACCCCTCGCAAGGGAAGACCTCAAACCGTTGGGTTCGGAATGGTCCCTTACTTATGCCACTTGTAATAAATGGATTTATGCGATAATATAACCGAGTCTACGCAACAGACATACGCAAGAATAATCTATATCTAAGTTTGCATACATAGGAGTAGAACCTATATCTAAGTTTCCATGCATAAAAGTAAATCGACATAACGATAAGCACACAATTTCATGAACATATTAAATTGATAAATGTGGAAACATAAATAAATAGTAATTGTCTAAACATAAAGATTGAAGAAATATAATTGAGCTCCTAATGCAAAAGAAATAACTAAATCATGCATGGAAATAACGTACTATTTCTAATGAACCATGGATAAACACAAGATTAGATAAACCGAAATATGTGCGTTTCTCAAGTAGTACGTGGAATTGTATCTAAAGTTCAGACCGCACTACCATCCATTCGGATTCGGCTAAGGAATTTACGTCTGGGTTTCCATCTGATATACCATGAGAGATAGCATAAAATCATTCATCCCACAACAATAACGTATATGAACCAACAATACGCATGCTAAGAAATACTAATAATTAAAAAGATGAACGAGAATAAATAAAAGGGTGCCCTCAGGTCTTACCTTTTAAGTCGCCTCTTGGAAATGCGTTACGCGGCCGTCGGAAGGGTTAATGCTCTGCAACTCCTCTGGTTCACTGGTTCAATGTTTTCCTTTGTCGCCTCACTGTTTTGGGCTGCTGTTTTCTTTGTTTTTGCTGCTGTTTCTTGTCGTTGTTTTTGGTTACTGTTTGCGATATTTAGGGGCTATTTTGGATAACTATTTATGCGGTTTTTATGGGGTTTCAGGGGTGCAGTTTGCGCGATATTTAGGGTGCAGTTTGGGGCTATTTGTGCGGTATTTAGGGTGCAGTTTATGGGAATTTTTTGTGGTATTTATGGTGCAGTTTAAGGGACTGTTTTGTGGTATTTATGGTGTAGTTTGAGGGACTATTTTGCGGTAAATTGAAGGCTGTATGATGGACTGTTTCGCGGTAAATTGAGGGCTGTGTGAGCTGCAGTTTCACGACAATGCAGGGGGTTTTTAGGGATGCAGTTTTGGTGATTGAAGGGGGCTGCAGTTAGGGGCTGTTTCAGTGATGAAAGGGGCTGCAGTTAGAGCTATATTTTGTTGCTGTTTGGCGTGAATTAGAGGGGCTGTTTAGAGGTGTATTTGGTGGTTGTTTTAGCATGAATTAGAGTTGCTGGATATGTGTGTTTCACGGCAATGGGGAAACTCTTCTCTTGTCTTGGGCGTGAATGTGCTCTAGTCTCCCAAGGGTTTGGTTTGTGCTCCTTTTTATAAGAAAGGGTTGGGGGTTTTCCTTGTATGAGTAGGGAAAAAGATTGTGCAATAATTGGGGAATATTTAATTAGTTTGCTATAAGGAAAATATTTGTTTAATTTAGGAAGGTGATTTGTTTTAGTTTTAGGAAAGGGATTTATTTGATTTGATTTATTTAATTTAGGCATGTGATTTATTTAAATTAGGAAGGTGATTTATTTAGATTTTAACATATGTTTAATGTGTTGGATATTTTTGGAGGGGATTTGGTGGGCTTAGGCGTGTGGAGCTTGGTTCTTTGGTGGGCTTGGGCGTGTGGCTTGGTGTGTGTGTAGGCTTGGGCGTGTGTCTTGGTCTGGGATGCGAGGACTTTTGGTCCGAGTTTAACAGTTAAAACAGAGATTAATCGAGCGAACCCAAGGCTAAGCAAACGAATGAAATCTAGCAAGGTATTGATTTTTTGAATTTTCCCTTCCGAAGTCCGTTTCCCGTGACTTCTGCAACTTAAAGGGTAGTGCCTCCATACGAGGCTCATCATCGGGCCTTATGCAAAAATGCAGTGCCTATAGTATCATCATCCCCTAAAACATGCCACAAATATCCCTGAAACTAGTGGTCTTAGGGTGACGAATCGCCGTCCCCCAAGCCACTGAACTAGAACTAGAGGTGCAGATCTATGCTACCCTCCAAGCTCTGAAACTAGGATCTAGGGGCATATGTCATCCCTAGTCCTGAACTAGGATCTGGGGGCGTTATGTATCGACGTCCCCTCAATCCTCTACATGTGCACATGTGCAAAGTGATGTTGTTGACTTGTTAATATTTGATTTCAAAAAAATCTAATAATCATTTACCAAATATTTGGTACAAGTCAATCAAGCCATCATCAATACAAAATGTGTAAGGCAAGTCATCATCATTGTCACCAAAACCCATCACTCAAAGTGACAAGTGATGTGACTAGTGATGTGACTTGTGGGCCCCACTTGATTCGAAATCCGAGTGGGCCCGCAAACACTCGCGGGCTCGAGTTCGCTAATTCTGAATTAACAAACTTTCTGTTGTGACGTAATTAAATCAAATTTAATTAAATAATAATGCCAATCAAAAGTGCTATTCACGTCGCTAGCGAATTAATTCTAAATTAATTCGTTTGCCCGAATTAAAATCTAATTTTAATTCTGTGTCGAAATCTAATTTTGTTTAATATATCGAATATATTACTTTATCGATTAATTCCAAATTAATCGTTCTCTCTCTTCAAATAGTATTTTATCCTAGATAAAATCTCTCCGTAATTAATCCCAGATTAATTATGCTCGAATCATACGTCATCAGTAAATCTTCGGGAAGCGACCCAAGAGATCCCTGGATATGTTGGTAGTAAATCCGGTAGTCGGTCTATCCGAACACGTACGTACCTCGTACTATATTTTTACCGATTTACGAGACATGGTTGGCTTCCAGCAAAGCACCGTGCCTACCCAATTCTCCAGAAATATTCTTAATGGAATATAAAATCTATATCAGGCGTAGTATACGTAGTATTACGTATTGCGATCCAGTATCGGATGTCACATGCAAGGCCTGAGGCTGGAATAGTGTCTGCCCCGTATGAAGCATATATCGGATTACAAGCAACTAGTCTCTTTAATCGGATAATCATGACCAAGTCATATTATCCCGATGGTTGCAAACATTTAGAGTACCAGTTCTGTATACCTGCGTGATCATCATCTCCATATTACTGAAGTGATACTTCCATCTTGACATCACATCCAATACGCTACGATTCTCAATAAACCCAGAAGAGGCATACACAGAACCTATTAAAGTCCTGGATGACCAAAACCAAAGCGTATTGATTGTCGCAAGTACTAGCGATGCAAGTCTCAGGTTAAGACCAAATACACCTACCCTGATGCGGATTCCCATAGACACATAGTCATACTACCAATGGGATTCCGTGGGGTCTATCCAGAGCGGAGCTGTTTCTGTACCATCGGTAAACACAACCTCATATCACACTTGCATAAGTATCTAATACTTAAATATATGAGAACTATCTCGTTACGCTTCCATAACACGCACAAGTGCAATACTAGTCTATTCCGCATTATCGATGTCCATTCTCGATAATACTACGACTAATGATATTTAATGATTAAACCTTTATGGATTGTTACTGTCTCATATCTTATAATCTGGAACTAATCATAAGGACTTTTATCATTTATATATTTAAGTAATCAAATTACAAAATGATAAAATGCAATTTCCATTGCTACATAAATAATTTGTACAAAAACCACAATGTCTTTTACAAATAGTGACGCTATGGGTCATAATTGTCTAACAATCTCCCACTTGGCCTATAGCCAGTCACTCAAGCATATAATACCTGAACTATGTACATGTCGCTCAAACTTTTGCTGATGAATAGCTTTCGTCAGCAGATCTGCAATGTTATCATTTGATACGACCTTCTCGATCTTCACATCGCCACGATGTATGATCTCACGAATCAAATGGAAACATCGAAGAACATGCTTGGATCATTGATGAGACCGCAGTTCCTTAGCCTGCGCTATAGCTCCGTTATTGTCACAATACAATGGAACGGGCTCAGCTGCTAACGAAACTACTCCTAATCCAATTAGGAATTTTCCGATCCAAACTGCCTCTTTTACTGCTTCAGCTGCAGCAATATACTCCGCTTATGTTGCTGAATCGGCAACAGTCTCTTGCTTGGAAGATTTCCAGCTTACTGCTCTGTTATTCAAACAAAATATGTACCTGAATTGTGACTTGCAATCGTCTTTATCGGTTTGGAAACTTACATCAGTATACCCAGTTACCTCAAGTTCTCCATCTCCATAGATTAAGAAAGCATCTTTAGTTCGGCTAAGATACTTTAGGATATTCTTAACCGCCATCCAGTGACTATCACCTGGATCGGCCTGATAGCGACTACACATGCTCAAAGCATAGGAGACATCAGGTCGCGTACATATCATGGCATACATGATCGATCCGACTGCCGAGGCGAACGGTATCCGACTCATGTTGTTTCTCTCATCTTGAGTTTTAGGACACATGTCCTTAGATAGAGTGACGCCATGTGAAGATTTGCAACAAATCTTCTTCTTCCTCCATGCAACTCACAGCAATGAAGAAAAATGGAGAGAGTAATTTTTGTTGAGATTGGCGTGAATGGAGAGAGAGCAAAGTGATGTTGTTGACTTGTTAATATTTGATTTCAAAAAAATCTAATAATCATTTACCAAATATTTGGTACAAGTCAATCAAGCCATCATCAATACAAAGTGTGTAAGGCAAGTCATCATCGTTGTCAGCAAAACCCGTCACTCAAAGTGACAAGTGATGTGACTAGTGATATGACTTGTGGGCCCCACTTGATTCGAAATCCGAGTGGGCCCGAAAATACTCCCGGGCTCGGGTTCACTAATTCCGAATTAACGAACTTTCTGTTGCGACATAATTAAATCAAATTTAATTTAATAATAATGCCAAACAAAATTACTATTCACGTCAGCGAATTAATTCTAAATTAATTCGTTTGTCCGAATTAAAATCTAATTTTAATTCCGCATCAAAATCTAATTTCGTTTAATATATCGAATATATTACTTTATCAATTAATTCCAAATTAATCGTTCTCTCTCTTCAAATAGTATTTATCCTAGATAAAATCTCTCCGTAATTAATCCCAGATTAATTATGCTCGAATCATACGTCATCGGTGAATCTTCGGGAAGCGACCCAAGAGATCCCTGGATATGTTGGTAGTAAATTAGGTCGTCGGACTATCCGAACACGTACGTACCTCGTACTACGTTTTTACCGATTTACGAGACATGGTTGGCTTCTAGCAAAGCACCGTGCCTACCCAATTCTCCAGAAATATTCTTAATGGAATATATAATCTATATCAGGCGTAGTATACGTAGTATTGCGTATTGCGATCCAGTATCGAATGTCACATGCAAGGCCTGGGGCTGGAATAATGTCTGCCCCGTACGAAGCATTTATCAGATTACAAGCAACTAGTCCCTTTAATCGGATAATCATGACCAAGTCATATTATCCCGATGGTTGCAACCATTTAAAGTACCAGTTCTGTATACATGCGTGATCATCATCTCCATATGACTGAAGTGATACTTCCATCTTGACATCACATCCAATACACTATGATTCTCAATAAACCCAGAAGAGGCTTACACATAACCTGTTAAAGTACTGGACGACCAAAACCAAAGCATATTGATTGTCGCAAGTACTAGCGATGCAAGTCTCAGGTTAAGACCAAATACACCTACCCTAATGCGGATTCCATAGACACATAGTCATACTACCAATGGGATCCCGCGGGGTCTATCCAGAGCGAAGCTGTTTTCGTACCATCGGTAAACACAACCTCCTATCACACTTGCATAAGTATCCAATACTTAAATATATGAGAAATATGCTATTACGCTTCCATAACACGCACAAATACAATACTAGTCTATTCTGCATTATCGATGTCCGTTCTCGATAATACTACGACTAAGGATATTTAATGATTAAATCTTTATGGATTAATATTGTCTCATATCTTATAATCTGGAACTAATCATAAGGACTTTTATCATTTATATATTTAAGTAATCAAATTACAAAATGATAAAATGCAATTTCCATTGCTACATAATTAATTTATACAAAAACCACAATGTCTTTTACAAATAGTGACGCTATGGGTCATAATTGTCTAACATTCCCCATGCCTCGAAAACCATAAAACTCGTGTTATGAAAACATTTATTTTCCAAATCATTCTCAAAACATGCTAAACACAATGAAATCTGATACTGAAATTGGCTAATGCCCTAAAAGCGGGAAAATTAGTCTATTTATATAAAATAACAAACTGTAAATCAACTTAAGGGAAAATGTCTACTCACAGATTGGAATCTGGCTGGTGCTATATTGTTTCGTCGAAGGAAAATGTGATTCCTGCAATGGTCTATAAATGTTAACTTGGTTAGATTAGAAACAATGAGATGAGTTTCGGAACTAGGCTAAACTATTTCAATTCAAGTCTGTGATATCGTTACTTAGTATATCGTGCTTGGAATACGATGCAATGTAAGCATGTGAAATGATACGAGACCCTAAGGGTGGTCTCTAACACGCTAGAGTGGAACTGAGATGATTTATAATTGATTTGGGAATGATTTGTGCCACGCGTCGTGACGCAAATCCTTGCTTATCGTGACGCGCAGCATCCAGAAACGTGCTACCATTTTTCTCTTACGCGTCGTGACGCACGGCTCTTTAGCGTCGTGACGCGAAACAGATTTCTAGGATTCTGTTTTACTTTTCCATGTTCATCCACTATCCAAATTACCACAAGCACTTTTCACAACAAAATTATTACACAAACCAACTTATTTAACTTTCAAATCATAAATTTTACATTAAATTATCATCCTCATCTAATTCTCCAAGTCCATTATCCTTGTTTTTCACAAAACCTTCAAATCTTCCAAAGTTTGGGTATTCTAAATCAACAATCACTTTCTTGACTTATCAATTACCATTATGCAATCTTTATCATCCCAACATCCATATTTTATCATCATGCTTCTAAAATCTAACAAACCAAGTTTATGGGTCAAGTCTTTTTACCTTTTTTCTCTTGATTTTTTCTTCATTCCTCAAGCCTCCATGGTAGCTTGTCCTCTTCTTAGTTTGATGAATGGTTCCTTAGCACTTTCTTCATCTTCTTTTTCCCTTATTCTTCTTATTTCTTCTCTCTTCCTCCTCAGCCTCACGTTTTTTTTTTTTTTTGATTTCTAGGGATACATGAATATTTCCCTTATATACTTGGCCATTTTAAAAAAGGGAAATGTGTGAATTTTGGACAGACTTATAGAATTTACTAGAATGCCCTCGGGTACTATTCATCTGAATTTTTGATTTGCATTTTTAGCCCATTTCTGGTTCAAATTTGTAAAAACGTTCAACGCGAAAGTTGTAGATCTCGATCTTAGCTTTTCGATAATATAAAATTCATAAAATCGGAGTTCGTATGATAAAGTTATGGCCCAGATACCATGGGCTGTCCGTAGTGGTACTTCATAGCGTCTAATATCGGATTCTCGAAGAATTTACCGATAATCATCTTACGAGGGTATATGTTTCCAATCATAATTTATATTATGTGACACTCATCTCACAGTGTATCAGTAGTCAGAATTTCTGATCATTACACGTGTCATGAACGTCAGTCTTGAAATCTTTTTTGGCTAATAACAGCTCAATAGAACTCAGTCAACAAAGAAACCCAACAACCATAAGGAGCACATTGTAGACATTGCATTTTTACGTATAGCCCGATGATTAGTCACTTAAGGAGATACCCTCTAAAAATTGAGAAAATTACAAGATGAGTGCTAAGAAAGAAAGGAAATTCAATGAATATAACCAAAATCCAACCGGATATCACCTATGCCCGGCTTACCTTCTCCTAAATCCGACCGGATAAGTCACAACTGTCATTGAATATTCAGATTGTCAGTTACCAAATACACGGGATCTGATTATGGCGGCCAGATATGAAATTCAAATTTAACATCCGGTCGGACATGTATTAAAGAGGTCAACGCACATGCAAAATTCCAAAAGTTACAGATTGATTAATGGTCGGCCAGACTTATAATTCAAATTTTACATTCGGACAGCATGTATCGAACGTTATAATATCCAGTAATGCCAGTATCGCCAGACAGAGGGGAGACTATGGAGGGATTCAATCCCCCTTCTAGTTTCAAGTCCCCCCTGGCACTTTAAAAAAAAAGGCTCCCCCCTCAAAAATGGGATCCAAAAATCCATCATAAAGAAGCTCTGAAATTCTCATCGTTGGGAAAAAGAAAGAGAGATAGGGAAAATCACCTTCTGATTCGTGGAGTTTCTCTCTTTCTAGTACGAATAAAGCAGCAACCCATCATAATGTTGGAGCTTTATTAGATGGTATGTCTTGTCAATACGGAGATAAATGAGTTCTTATTACTTATGAAAATTATCATCATTATTGTGAGGGTATAAATGGTCGGAACTTAGGTCGCTCTAGTAAAACATCATATGTATCTTGATGAGTTGATGTAGTCACCCAATATTTGTTGGGGTTGGTGCTCAGAGCGCCAATCCGGATCGTATTTATGTCTGATTCATGAACACGAACATCTCATTTTTCCATGATATTACTTTCTTAGTGGTTACACCTCTTGTTTTTATATACGTATTTGATCTAATTACTATTAGATTGAAACTAAATGTGGTTTAGTGATATGTAAATATTAGACAAAGGCCAGATAATATATAATGCAGTACACTGTTACAAAACTAGTTTGTAATTGACATTAGGAAGTGTCACTGTTAAATGTATATTATCAAATACTATTCCTGGTCAAGATTTACTAACACGGGTCAGTTAGTCAAATCGGCTGAGACCGGTACATGTCGTATATCGAGACTTGGTCCGATGGTTTATCCCAATGAACCATGAGTCTTGGGAGACTCGTATAGACGTGTATGTGTTTATAGTGGATAAACACCGAATGACTCACCGAAGATTCTTAATGGATGGTACACCAACGTCAATAAGAATCATCTCGGGTTGAGTAGCATAGTGGTCATTCAACTTGAGACACCAATGTGGATGTATGATACATCTTCAACACTTAGATGGCAGTCACGTCACCGATCTATTTAGATCAGACCTCCGCCTGTTCATTAGGTGTGGACCGATCCTCAGGATATCCTGTGTGTGCAAGATAGGATCTGTCAGTTCTGTGTACAGAGCATAGGTAGTCCATATGTGATTAGTAGTCTGTTAAATCTGTGGCCACAGCATACTTCGGAAGTAAGTTCCGAGTGTTATTTAGAGATTGCTAATAGAAACATCGACGGGATAATACCTATAGAGATTTGACGTTTACATCTATATCTCTGGTATTATCCGGATACCTATGACGGAGGGATTATACATATGCAATGACCTCGACCTGTATGATTCAACTAGTTTATCTGTGGTCATCATAATTTACGGGTGGGTAAATTATGGATACGAAATTGGATTTTGTGACGGATATACCTGAATCTAGAGTGTCTCACTAATAAAATATACTCGTAGAGCACTAGGATGACTTTTATGAATAATAATGATTATTTATAAATCATTTAAACGTTAAACGAAAAATACATGCAAACGGGCTGAACCGTCATTTCCTAATTAATGTGTATTTGTATTTTATATATGATATTATTAAATACACATTAATAAATTGTCAAATAAAGGTATTTGACATATATCATTTATATATGTATTTGAGATATTTAAAGTAAATATAATACATATATTTGAGATATTTGTATTTAATTAATTGATTAATTATTTAATTGTTAAATAATTAATATAATTAAAATATTAATATCTTATCAAATGATAAAGTTAGGAAATGATTATAAGTGTAAATTATTGACTTTATACTTAAAGGAAAAAGTTGTCAAAATGGTTTTGACTTCTTTAGATATTTGATTAAATTGTTTAAAAAGAAAATATCTATTTCTTTTTCTTTTGTAATTTTCGGCCATGACCTTATTAAATATAAGTGTTATATTTTTTTAAGTTGCTATTGTTGACTTGTTTGGAATCATTAAAGTGTAATGATAAAAGCAAAACAAGTTGATAAACCTTTAAATGAAACAAAAGCAAAATATATAGATATTTTATTTATTTCTCCCTAAATTTCGGCCAAGACTCATTTTGGAGGAGGTATATATTGTTTTGTTTCATTTTTAGGGTTTAAGAAGTTCAAATACACAAAATAAACATAAAAGAAAGTTGAGAGAAAAGCTTGAAGGCCAAAGGAGAAAAGGCTTGAAAACTTGGATTTTGTAAGTCTTTCTTTAAAGTTTTCAACATGGAAATTGTTTCTAACATGCTTGGCATCATTTTTTGTTGCTTTGATGTTCTTTCTTCTATTATAGTTTGTGTTTATTTGGTTGAGAACTTGTGTGAAAGATTGATGCATGTAAGTGAGCTTAAACTTGTTTTAAAGCTTACTTTTGATTCTTTGAAAATCAAAGTTGCCATTCTAGAATTAGTAAGCCACTCCTTGGTGACCTAGAATTTTTCTAGAGTTGTTTCAAAGTGGTGAGGCTAGATTGGTGAAGTATTGAATGGATTAAAGTGTTGGATTTTGTAAATTTGGTGAAATTGGATAATTTGATGAAATTGAAATATTAGGGTTCATAACCCACTCCAAATTTGGGGATTTTCATATATGTGATGTATTATGGTATGAATATGATGCATGTAAATTTTTGGGTTGATTGGATTTGATCTTGGGATGTTTTGAACAAAAGGGACCAAAATGCAATTATTTGAAAATTTAGGGTGCTCACGGCAATTACTCAAATATTATGGATTTGTGTGAAATCTGATTTTGATGCATTAGATGTGTTGAAAAACATTTTAGAAATGATTTAGAATCATCCAAAATTATATTTGATAATTTTTGGGCTAAAATAATCAATTTATAAAGTTTTGGGGTAATTCGGTAATTACCAAGAAATTTGATCTCTTGTGTAATTTTTCAGAATTTGATAATTGGATAATTAAATAAATAAGTTTATTTAATTGATACGAGAAAAATTTTGAAATCGGAAAATTTTGATTTTCACTATTCTGCTGCGTTACCGGTATTTCGCCATAAAACCTCATCAAAATGGTATTAGAGCGAGTCTAATTCTGGCCACCCCTGATATGATTAGCCCTTTAAATCTAATGTTTGTTCTTTTCTTTACTTGATACATGCATGCTTTCATTTAATTTGATTAAATTTAAAGTGTATGACACTTTATGGAATATCTCCGCTTAATAAGGTTTTAAAGTAACTAGTATTTGGAATATTTTTTTCCTGGTTCGCCTTGTCAATACGGTTTATGAATATTTTTCCGTGACTACATCTGAGACCGTGCCTCTGCTGTGAGGGTGTAGCCGATAGAGATTTATTTATACCGGATGTATGTCAGATACTAGATAAATTCAAGTGAAACCGCAATCCTGAATGTGCCCTAGCTGTCAGGGTTACGCAAGTAGCTTGAGTTTATCATTGACGAGTTTAACATTGGTATGTCTCCTTGTGGACCTGCCCTAGCAGTGACAACGAGAAACGACCAGGACCGGAAACCCAGGAGTCACTAGTGAGTGATTGACAAATGAGTTGTCTACCTGATGAATATACATAGGCGAGATCGTGCCTCTGCTGTGAGTCAAAATATATTCATGGGGTCCACTTCCCATTATGGAATTCGATTTAATTATTGAATTCTCGTTTTTCCGTTGGGGATTACGGTATTACGTAAAATAATGTGAGGCACTGCTAAGTTTAAAATATTCCATAACTTAGGCAGTGTGTATTATTATGGAAATTGCTGCTTGTTTGTTTCCTTATTCTATTGTTTATATAGAATTGAACTTTTATTTACTGCACATATATTTTGATATGTTATCTGACTTGACTCTTGGTTACAGTTATTCTAGAATAGGTTCTAGATACTATTAGACTAGGATATTATTAGATTGGTCTAAGCCATCGGGAACTGTTGTTCCGATTTTCTTCAAAAATCAAGATGGTTAATGACTTAGTTTCTAAGACATGATAGATAATCTAGATAGATATCCCTTTTAGGATATAATACTTTAGAGAAAATAGTTTCTTATGCAGTAAGAATTGACTTGAATTAGTTTATGTCTCGAGATTCTTGACTAGCATTAAGAAAGCCCCATTAGATATTTGTTTATCTAGTAATGGTGTTTCTTAGCTATAGTGACCTTTAGAGGAAATATGTTTGACACAATTTGCTAATCAATTATTTGCAATTGTTGTGAATAGTTGAAGGCAAATAGTAAAGCTAAAGAAAGGAGATGCGTATAGTTGTGTATAGAAAATATCGATTTTCACAATACTACAACTATAGGTATTGGATACCAGATCTCCCGTCTAGTTATTTAAAATATTAGTTAATGATTGTTTTGATATTTGATATCGGAACTTGCGACTATTGGATAGTTACTTGTTCTTTATAAATAATTGTTATATATTTTAAATATAACTAATAGTGTCATTGACGTTGAGATAAACATTAAGAAAAATTATTCGGTAAAGTAAATAATTTAGAACGGTGCTTTATGAGTTTAATCACTTAAGCATTATATGCTTATTTTGTATGGTAAAGGATGTTTTGATAGAAGATCACACCACACATCTTTATCCATTTAATGAATATTGTATTCAGGAAGGTGATTAAGATCTCGTTTAACCAATGATTTTCATTGGACCACCAGATTTATTTAACTGATATATAAGATGTATGTAGTTTAATGAATTGTAATTGCTTAAGGTAGTTTTCTTTACTGCGTAACTTAGTTTATGAATTTTCTTTTCTGAAGGAACACATATTGAAAGTCTTGAAAGTATCAAGAACTTTCAATCTGTTCTGATGAAACGCAGATTGAGCATTTTTGACTGGCTCAAAGGTATTCAATCTGAAGTTTTTTTAGAACTCTATCCATAAAATTCATTACATGTCTTTGAACTATTCAAAGATCTTTGATACGATCAAACATATGAATTTAAAGTAATTAGTTCTAAGGTTATTCAGTGAATATGATTCATATTCAATATTATTCTTCCACGATTCCATCTTGATAGAATTGAGTAGTGTGGGCAGTCGAATCTTATATGATTTGATTCGTTTGATATTGAATGTTACCGAATTGGTTTCAATACTCTTGGGGATATGCTCCAGTAACACTAGTTCATCCTTTTAATTTAGGTTCCATTAATTTCTACAATTACATATATGATATGTATAGGTAGAAAATCCGAATCTTGAAAAGTTTGAGATTTGAATCTTTATTTTATATAATAGTTATATAATGGAAATTACTTACACCTCAGAGGTATAAGTAAAAGTTTATCGTTTATTCTATTTAATAGAATATTGTATTCTATTTGATAGAATATCTTTCCTACAATCCTAAGTAATAAAATCGTTTTATTACTTGGTGTGTAATATCAGATGTTAACAATTGTAGAAAAGACTTGACTTATTGAAGTCAAATGTGAGAATGATAAATTATAAATGGAACTACGTAATTAATAAGATGAAACAACCCTTATACATCTTCAATATAAGTCTAATAGGATATCAGAATCATTTACGAGTATTTGATACTTAATGGTTCTGTTGTTTTCTTACCGAAGAAAATTATCTTATAACTTATAATGGAAGCGATATTTGATATCGATTCTGGAAGTTCACCATTGAACCATAGATCTAATATTGTTCATAGCTTACTACGATCAAGTTTTGAACTTGATTAAGCTTTCATTATGAATTAGTTCATGATATGTGCTAATTGTTTGTGCAGCGAAAACAGTGTGAGCTTATTAAAGGTTTGACCTTTACAGTATGATAGTGAGAAAAGTTATACTCAGTAATTTATTGTAGATTCTGAGAAAACTTATCTCTAGTCACGCTAATTGAACAATTAAAGATATGTTGGTTAATATTGATATTAAACTGTACATTTTAGCTAAAGAATACAAAGTGCATTTTTTGAATGACTTATTCAGATAAGAGATCAGTTGTGATTTCTTTGTTTGAAGAGTTCATTCTAGAATGGCCCTAGAGTTTATGTTCTGCTGAGATCACAACTTAGTGTGCTAGCTTATAGAGCCTATTGTAGACTCGGATAAGTCTTCCGGAAATCCGTGTTCTCTATTTTTTTTATATCAGTCAGATTGTATGATCTTGTCAAAGTATAGAGAATACATATGTGATTGAAGGGTTAGTGGGAGCGTACAAATTACTTTCTAGTGTTATATATCCTAACGATATTATCATTATTATGGTAATAATGAGATGTTTATGAGGTAAAATGTTTACCTAAGTCTTTTTTACTCCGTGAAAGTAGTGGGAGTAGTCTCTGTTATATACGATATAAAGTTTTATATATAAGATATAAGACTAAGAGACTTGTGAGATACTCCTATTAGTCATGCATTAGATATGATCTAATAAAAGACACAACAAGGCTATATGTATGACAGTTAGTATAACTGTTTGACAGTTAATGTGTGTCTTGTATATAGTATTCATCTTTCGTAACGAATGATTCCTTTTTCGAAAGAAATATTGATTAGAATATCTAATCAATTGTATGTATCATTTGATGATGACATAATGAATACTTTATTTTGTGCGATTAAAGATATCGATTTAATCGTAATTGTTACGAGTTATTTTTGATACCCTATAGACCATTGGATGGATCTTGAAACATGTTCTTTATGATCTTTGAGATATTAAGAACGAGTTTCTTATTCATGGAGCATTTAGTCTGCAACCTTTTGGGTCATATTAGTTTTGAGTCTAATTATGACATTATACAGTCTTTGTCATAAAGAGTCTCAATAGATGCAGTGGGAGTGTCACAGAGGATTCTAATTTATGAGTGGAATTATATGCAACTTATGAAGTATTGACTTATGAAGTTGCATAGTGACCTTATAAATTAAAAGTTTTGGATTGGTGTTGTGCTTGCGGTTGTCTGCATAATATTTTGGATTTGATCCCTAAATACATGGACAACTCAGAAGTTGTAGCACAATACTAATGTAGCATCAGAGTTGTGAGTTCCATTTTTATTGGCATGTGTCCGTGACAAAATAAGTTCAATTGAGTTGTAATATGTCGTGAAGATCTTTGTGCAATTGGACTGGGTTTTGGCTGCTGTGCATCAGACATGCGTTCGTGGTACGTTCGTTTCAGTGTTCGAACGATCTGCGTTGGTGCTGCGTTCGTAATTGGGTTCGAACGTGTGGCGTTAGTGTCACGTTCTCTATTGGGTTCGAACGAGAGCATTCCAGAGAGCAAACGTTCGAAGCACGTTCTTGTGGGGTTCGAACGAGATCATTCCAGAGAGCATCCGTTCGTTGTGCGTTCGAGTGGCGTTCGAACGAGTCTTCACAGAAAGGGCGCGTTCGTGTTTCGTTCTAGTAACCGTTCGAACGCGAATGCGATCTGGACGCGTTTTTGGCCTGCAAAACCCTAGGTTTTCACCCTACCTATAAATATAACCCTTAGCCGCCATTCTCAATGGTTGAAGTATATTTCTCTTGAGCCAAATACTCTCAAAGCTTTCAACTCTATTTGATTTCACCTTGAAGACTCTTTGAATCTCATGTCTTCTTTATTAATGGTGAAATCCATTCTTTGATAAACCTTCAACACAACTTAACCCAAATTCCCTAATCCTTTAGAGTTCTTTAGGAGGAAGTTTGGTAGTCGGAGTTCCGGCGTCAATTGGTGATATAATCTACTCAGAGACTTCAGAGGTTCTGAAGAAAACCGTGGGTCACGGGCTTGAGGAGTTCCTTGAGTTCTTGCAGTATAGAGGTACTTGAGTCGGTGGAATTGCCACCATAGGTCTTGACCATCGCTGTAAGTTTTTCTCGATATAGTGGATTCGGGTGGTAGCCTATACCCGGAGTGGTTTTTTACTCGGAAGAGTTTTCCACTTCGTCACCAAAATTATTGTGTTGATTTTGTGTGATTGATTTACCTTTCCGCAATTTACATTTCGTATTAAATTAATATTGTG